>JAOANK020254199.1:0-15506 GCA_026257165.2 Telfairia occidentalis
TTCAGCATTCAAAATTATTTAGTTAATTTTGTATTATTGGACCATTATGAGTTTTAACATTTTATTTAATTCTTGAGAATTTTTCAGTATTATATTATTATGTTTTAAATTGGGATCTCGATAATTTATATTTAATTATTTTCTCTATTAAATTTGGCGACTTAAATTCAACATAAAATTCTCAATGCTAAACCCAAGTCATTTGAACGTTTTATGCATACATTGTAACGATTCTAGGAAATTGAGTCATAAAAAGTTGGGTTCTTACAAGCTCTACTCCTTATCGGGCCAAGCACCATGGGCCAACCCAGCTTAAATGCATTCGGGCTTCTTTTAGGCATATTTCATTGCCCTTGGTGATTGGTCTATCTGATAATCCACTTGGTCTTTACCCTAGACCTTAGCAGCGAAGTTTTGTGCTCACTCAAGGGATTATATTTTCACCCATAATAATGGTCACCACTTCTGACTTGAGGTTGATGAGTTTGGTCAATGAGTTCATGAATTAAGTCGGAGACATCAACGTAACTCATGAGTACATGAATGTTGTCTTGATATGAGACAGTAGCTCTAGTAATATGTCTATGTCATTATGGTTTTTGCTCGGGCGAGCTTCTTTCCCTAAGAACTTCATGGCTATATGTGAATCATCTTAACCAAGGCCTTGAGCACGACCTTATGTGACTGAATCCAACGTAGACCTCAAACATAATCACATGTCTCAGATCAATCTAAAGGCTTTGATTGATCTAGTAAGTTTACTTAGGAGCGATCCCAAATACGCTTTAAATTACCTTTGCCACAACCAAGTCCTTAGTTGGTTCTTCTTAGTCAGCTTGAAATTTAGGCTCGAAATCCTTCCACTGCAGCAACCAAGTCCTCAATGGGATCTCTTCCGTTAGCTTGGCCTAAAGGTTCTAATTTTTTTTCTGCTGCGACCAAGTCTTCAATGAGTCTCCTTGGTCGGCTCGACCTAGAGGCTACAAATTCTTCCTCTACTACGACCAAGTCTCCAATGTGCATGTCTCCTTGGTTGACTCAGTCTAGAGGTTATAAAATTTCCTTTTGTTGTGACCAAGTCCTTATTGACTCTTTTTGTTTGGCTTAGCCTAGATGCTCCAAATTCTTCCCATGTTGCGACCAAGTCCTCAATTGGTCCCTTTGGTCGGCTCGATGTAGAATGATAACGATTAAAAAAAAGTTATGTGATCCATGATTTAGCCTATTAGCAATTTAAGCCTTTGAGATTTATATTTATCGCGATGTTGTGCAATTTGATTAATATTAAAATTGTTGAGCAATTTGAGGGATAAAGAGAATTTGCTAAGTTATTTGTGCAGAATTACGAAAAAGAAAGATTATTTACTAGCAAATCCAAAACTTTTAAGTCATAGAAATTCTAGAGAAATAAATGGATAAAATGATGTTAGAGTATGGTTAAAGATGTTGTAGCATGATGAAGTAAGGAATCGTACAATATCTGGAAGATATGATATAAATTTTTTTCTTTCTAAAGGAACGAATGCCTAGTAGATTCTTATCGGAATCAAATCGGTGACAATTTTAGGTAGAATTAAAGGAATAAGAAGAAACCCTAGAAAAAAGAGTGGAACTAGACTAAAAAGAGGGAAAGGGGTTTTTGAGAGAAAATTTCCAAAAAGTTTTTATAGAAACCTAGAGAGATAGAAATGACAAAAAGAAAAGAAGGTTGCAGAATTAGGAGAACTAAAAAGATCAAGGACTCTGAACTTTGAGTTCTGAAGAACATGAGGAAAGATAGCTAGGAAAAGCACGTTGGAAGAGAAGTTGCAGCCATTTGAAGCTAAGAAGAGCACGCACGGGTTTGCTGAAAGGTGATCCTCAATGAATTCTTGTAAACCAGGATTTGGTTTATTTTCTTTCATTGTTGTTATGTTTGTTATTGGAACAATCTTAGGAAAAAAAAATATGTTGCTAGGCTAAATCCTTATAAGTTTTAGCTAAATGATGAACTTTTTCCTTTTGTTATGAACTGCTAGTTATTTGTTATTTGCTTTTCAATGAAATTTCAAGCTTGTTTAGTTTGAGTTTATTTGTATACATGTTCTGTCTAACTGGCCATTATATAGAGCATGAAGTCTATTCTAAGTTCGACAGGCATGTGAGCGAAGAGTCTTAACTAAAAAATGCAATTTGATTATCATAGACAGCGTAATTGATTGAAGGTCTTCATAGGTGGACATTTGTGCATATAAGTATCATAAATGAAGCATATACATATGAATGATTTTACTAGCCACTTTATCTGCAGCTCAACGGAGATAAAGGTAAAGTCGAAATTGACACCTGCACGATTATGTTAATAAGTAAATTGTTACACCAGAGTTCACAACGTGATTGGGGGAAGAGATGGAGATTACGTAGTTTAACCTTACTTCCTTAATTCAAATCTTATCACTTGTATTCTAACTACTATTTCCTATCTTTTCATTGCATTTAGTTGTTAGTTTAGCTTCAAACTTTTAGTTTAATAACAACCGCACTCGAATATTTGTTCCAACCTGCATTTTTTCCATAGAATAGTAATGAAGATGAACTAATTGGCATTATAGAGTTTTTGTGCGACGATATCCAGTAATATTTTCTATTATTCCTTGATTGCGATTGTGTGCACGTGCACAATCAAATTACGCAGCACACCATAAAAATTCTAAAATATTCTTTTGTCACGACCAAGTCCTCAGTTAATCTCTTTAGTAGGCTCGGCCTAGAGATTCTAACTTTCTCTGCTGAAACCTTGTACTCATCGAAGCTCTCTTGGTTGAACTGACTCAAAATCCTCAAGGCTCCCCTTCTTTGACCAGTCTTTGTGAAGACTAACCACTAAAACAATACTTCTGTTAGTTGTTATTAACTAAGTACACGGTTGGACAATTTGTTGAATTAATTAAAACTCCTCTGTATTCAGCAGTTGGCTTATAAATACCACTGCACACTTTGAACACAATCAATGTGAAGTAATATGATTCCTCTCTATTCATTTCTTTTCTCTGTGTATTTTGCATATCACAACATGGTATCAGTGCTTTAGCTTAACAGCATCAAGAAATTTAAAGAATGGTAGATACGTCAAGTAAAAAAGGTGGAATCAATCCAGGGAATCAGATCAAAACAATCAAACTTACAGAAGAGAATTATCTCTTATGGAAGCTTCAAATCTTGACCACTCTAAAAGGTCATGGTCTCGAAGGCTTCATCAATGGCGGGAAAGAAAAGTTGAATCAGGTTGACGTCAATTCTAGAGAAATTAATCCAGAATTTCTTGTCTGGTCTAGACAAGACAAACTAATAGCTTCATGGCTTTTTGGATCAATGAGGGAAGAAGTGCTAGAGCACATGCTTGATTGTGATTCAACAAAAGATATATGGCATACATTAGAAGAAATATATGCCACAAGAAACATGACGCATGTAAACCAATACAAGCAGAAGATGCAGATTTTGAAGAAAGAAGGAATGAAATTAAAGGAGTATTTTTCCAAGATAAAGAAATTTGCTGATTATTTAGCAACAGTTGGCAAAAAGGTAACTCAAAAAGACCACACATAATATGTTTACTGTCAGGTCTTGGAGCTGAATATGATCCAACCATCTCAGTAATCACTGCCAAATCAAAACCTCTGTCACTAAAGGAGGTATACAGTTTACTATACACACAAGAGTCAAGAATTGAAGAAAACACCGTCACAAACACTGAAGGCTCTTTGCCATCAGTCAATCTTGCAACAGTAACTACTAATCAAGCCAAAAAGAATAATACAGATCAAAGAAATTGGAATATACAACCTAATCGTGGAAGAGGTGGAAGAAACTCTCAAGGAGGAAGATGATGGAATCAAAATAATAGGCCTCAATGTCAATTGTGCGACAAATTTGGACACACTGTGTTATAGTGTTATCACAGATTTGATCCTACATACTATGGTGTTAATAATCAGAATAATAATCAGTAAGGTGGAAATCAGAACTTCTCATTCCCTAGACACCATCAGAGTGCTTCAAATCAAATACAGGTTATTGTCATGGCGCCCAATTTTAATGAAGACTCTAATCGGCATTCAGATTCAGGAGCAACTAATCCATATCACCAATGACTTCAAAAATTTATCAGTCAGTTCTCCTTGTACAAATGGTAATCAAATTCAAGCTGCTAATGGTGAAGGTTTGCCCATCCTAAATTCTGGTTCCTCAATCCTTTTATCACCATCCAATAGACCGTTTTTACTTCAGAATCTCTTCCATGTTCCTAATGTAACTAAAAATCTGATAAGTGTTAGCCAATTTGCTCATGATATTGTTGTCTTTTTTTAGTTTCACCCATTTTCTTGTTTTGTAAAGGATCAAGCTACTGAAACAACGGTTCTCCAAGGACACTTTCATGATGGGCTGTATAAGTTCACCTATCTATCAAAACCTGTAACAAGCAAATTGTCATCATCCCACTCTCCATCCTGTCACACAATAGCTACAAATTCTCATGTATATGACCTTTGGCATAAACGCCTAGGTCACTGTTCTTCTTCTACCCTTCCATCCTACGAAATCACAATGTTCCTTATTCTAAAGAAATTTCATTTTTTTGTAATGATTGTGCCAAGGGAAAAAGTTATACATTTCCTTTCTCTAACTCTAATACTACATTGTCTTGTTCTTTACAACTGATTCAATCTGATCTTTGGGAGCCAACCATTCACACTTCTTCAAATGGTTTTAAATACTATATTACCTTTATTGATGTATATTCAAGCTTCACATGGATATATTTCCTTGAAACAAAATCTCAGGCCTATAATGTCTACCTTACTTTTAAAACACATGTTGAAAAGCTTCTAGACAAATCAATTCGTTCCCTTCAAACTGACTGGGGAGGGGAATATAGAACCTTGGTACCATTTCTTAAAACTCATGGTATCACCCACAAAATCACTTGTCTCCATACTTCACAACAAAATGAAATGGTGGAGAGAAAACATAGAGATATTGTCGATATTGGGCTCACACTTCTCTCTCAATCAACCATACCTCTTTTCTTTTGGGATGATGCATTTGCTACTGCTGTATATACTATCAACAGGTTGCCTACATCAGTTCTACATGGAGTCAGTCCTTTGGAGTAGCCCTTCGGTATGAAACCTACTTACTATTTCTTAAAAACTTTTGGCTGCCTATGTTTTCCATGTCTGGGACCATACAATGCTCACAAACTCCAATATCGCTCATCTCCTTGTCTATTTCTTGGCTATAACAATATGCATATGGGATATAAATGTACGGATGTGTCTGAAAAAGTTGATATCTCTAGTAATGTTTAATTTAACGAGTCTGTTGTTCCTTATCCTTCTCTTTTTCCTTCAAAACCACAAAAGTCACCCACTGCTACATTCTCCTTACCGATCCTTACCACATCCAAACACACACGTCCATCTCATACAAAGTCTCATATTCCATTTCTAGATGCACCAACCCCTCAAACATCAAATTCATCCGCAACAATTTCTTCCCATACCACACCTTCCTCTAATCCTTTGAATACTTTTCTGCAGCCTTCGTCTAATCCATCTTTTGACCCACCTCTCCACCCACCTTGTGATCCATTAGTAGCTAATAATCATCATATTGTGAACCGATCCAAAAATGGCATATTTAAGCCCAAGGCTTTATTGACTGAATATCTTGATGTGGAACCTCCCACTGCCAAAGAAGCTTTACATTGTCCTCATTGGCTTCATGCTATGAAAGAATAATATGAAGCCTTACTTAAGAACAACACTTGGAAGTTAACAGCTCCTCCTTCAAATCAGAAGATTATAGGTGTCATTGGGTGTTCAAGATTAAAAGAAACATGGATGGCTCAATATCAAAGTATAAAGCACGACTGGTGGCTAAAGGTTTTCATCAAGTAGCTAATGTTGACCACACGGACACCTTCAGTCCAGTAATAAAGCCAATTACCATCCGTGTACTACTCACAATTGCGCTAGCTAGAGGCTGGAATCTAAGGCAACTCGATATTAGCAATGCATTTTTGCATGGTTTACTTGATGAGAATATATACATGGAACAACCTGTTGGCTTTATCTCTAATGACAATCAACTTCTAGTATGCAAACTAAACAAAGCCCTTTATGGCTTGAAGCAGGCACTAAGGGTTTGGTTCGATCGCCTTACTTTCTTCTTTATTTCAATTGGCTTTACACGCTCCAAGGCTGACACATCGCTTCTATTTTGCCAAAGCCCAAGATCCGAATGTTATATCATCATCTATGTGAATGATATAGTGGTAACAGGTTCCTCCAATCTTGAAATCAATGAGTTACTACAACTTCTTAACCATCAATTCTCTCTTAAAGATCTTGGTAAGTTGAATTATTTTCTTGGGATTGAAGTTTCTTATCCTCTTAGTGGTGGTCTCTTTATGTCTCAAACTAAATATATCTCTGATCTGCTGCACAAATCCAAAATGATGAATGCAAATATGATAGCTACTCCAATGGTCAGTGGCTAGATTATATCAGCAATACAAGGAGAAAAGTTCTCTGATCCTCAGTTCTACCAAAAAGTATTATAGGAGCTTTAGAATATGTCACCATTACACGACCTAAAATTGTCTACTCTGTCAACAAACTTTGCCAATTTATTCACTCTCCATCCGTACTACATTGGATTGCTGTCAAAAGGATGTTACGATATCTTAAGGGGATTATTTCTCAGAGTCTATTTCTCAATAAACCTCTAAATTTGGAACTCATAGGGTATGCTGATGCTGATTGGGCTTCTGACCCTGATGATAGAAAATCAACTACGGGTTTCTATGTTCCCTTTGGAGGTAATCTGGTAACTTGGGGATCTAAGAAACATGTAGTGATAAGTCGTTCTAGCACTGAGGCAGAGTTCTGAAGCCTTGCCCACACATCTGCTGAGCTAATATGGCTTCATTCTCTTCAAAATGACTTACGAATTCCTTTACCACGTGCTCCAACACTCTGGTGTGACAATCTGGGAGTAGTTCACCTCAGCACTAATCTGGTACTTCATTCTCGAATAAAACATGTAGAGCTAGACATCTATTTTGTCAAGGACCTTGTTCTTCAACGTAAATTGTTTGTTCAACATCTAATAGCCTGTGCTCAATTTATTGATATTTTTACAAAACCCCTCCATGCTTCATTGTTTCACAAAATTAAACTCAAGCTCAATGTGGTTCCTTTCGCTGACATTGGCTTGTGGGGGTGTGAAGACTAACCACTAAAACAATATTTCTATTAGTTGTTATTAACTAAGTACATGGTTGGACAGTTTGTTGAATTAATTAAAACTCCCCTATATTCAACAGTTGGCTTATAAATACCACTAATCACTTTGAACACAATCAATGTGAAGTAATATGCTTCCTCTCTATTCAATTCTTTTCTCTCTGTATTTTGCATATCACAATAGTTTTTTTTAAAGTTCTAACTATTCGGCTCCACTTAAGGGTGTCAAATTTCACTCTAGCATGACTATGTCCATTGTAGGGCTCACGCCATGAGATTTGCATAGGGCCTCTGATGGCCTTGTTATCATCCCTTGAGGAAGGTGTTTTTGTAGGTCAATATCAAGGTGGATCTTTTTTTTTAGATATGAGCCTCAGATGGATCTCAATAGTTGACCAACTCTAAGGTGGCTATCTGTTGGGCTAAGTCTTATGAACCTTAAACATGGGTCACATTTAAAAGAATTTCTTAATGTTGTTAGGAAAACTTATACAAAAAAATGGGTAAAAAACACCATAGAAAATAAGTGTTATTTTGGTGTGTTTGATTGAGAAAAAGTTTCAATTCAATGGAAGTTGGGTGACTAACCTATCCTAAGATGACACTCATCCTTAATTGTCGATATGTTGTGGCATATAACTGTTTCTGGGTATGTTTGTTGAACATGTTTTATGGTTGAATTTATGTCAATATTTGAATGTTGGTGCACTAAATAATAGAGTTTTATTTATATTCAATGTGTTGTATTTATTTTTTATTACAAAGTTTGAATTGAAATCTAAATAAAGAATTAACTATCTTTAAGCGGGAGGTAATTGCCAATTTAAGCATAGCTCAGTGGATAAAGACATGTACTATCATCATGGAGGTTGATGGTTTAAGCATGTACTACCATCGCAGAGTTTGATTGTTCGATCCCCATCCCCACAAATGTTGCACTAAAAAAACGTAGGTGGTAATTATTAATAATGAAATTGTGTTTAATGTATACATTTTGTCATTTAGATAAGGTACTAAAAAATGTTTTGGTAATGCGTGGTTTTAATAAAGATGGTGGGAGAGACATGGAAGTATTGTTCCCTAAATAATTCACATTAATTAAGTATAGATTTACATAATTAAATAAAAAATTGATTTTTGCCTATTCGTAAGCACATACAGTATGAACTTTTAGCAAATAGGGTTCATACTTCAAAAAATTAGTCTTGAAATACGATAGGTCATTAATGAGAATAATAAGTGTATGTTAAGGTTTTAACACTTGCATCACCTTTTAACATTGAATTGTTCAGAACCGACCGGTTAAGAAAATAAAATGACAAGTAGGCTTTAAAATCAAATACGTATAAGTGGCATTAGCCTCGATAATTTAGTGAGATAGGTCAGGGTTTGATCGAGATAAAATCTAAACTAGTTTATGAACTTGTAAGGATATGATTTGGTTGCATTTCATCAAGGTTAAGAAGATGAAATAATGTAAGGTAGTCTCTAAAATTAAAGGTTAAGAAAATGAAACAACAAGGTTTTAAATGGCAATATCGATGGAAATGTTGAGGCCTTAATTTCATCGAAATATTGATGGAAATATCAAAAAATTGTCAATGTCTTTATTATTTGTGGAAAAAAAGAACCTAAGAATAAAAAAAAATTATAAAAAAAACGAAATTAATAAATTATCATTTTTACCCTTTTTTTTAACAAGTTAATGTTTCTTATTACTAACATTAAATCAACAAATAAACATTTTACCATTTTTTCTCTAAATTTATGCTAATTTAATAAGTATAATGTCATGTAAGTTTATCATCAATCAATTTTCACATTTACCAATGGTGAGGGACTAAATTGAAAAATATTTAAGAATAAGGGATGAATATTGAAAATTTTATATGATAGGGACTGAATTGAAAAAAAAAACACCCAGATGTTAAGTATTAAAACATATATTTAACCTTTTATATATATATATATATATTAATTTTGTTTTCATTCTCAATCCTTATTCCTAAGAAAGATATTTTTTTCCACCAATGAATATCAAAATATGAATGAAATTTATGAGTTTCACAGTCACTAATCACTTGGTTAGACATTTAAGGTGTGTTTTGTATGACTTTTGAAAAAAAATATTTTTAAGTGAAATATTTATTATATAAGCATTTTTTTGAAGGAAATTAGTTATATGCTTTTATTTGTTTTAATAATTTTTTAAACCACTTTTCATTATTAAAAATTAGAACAAAAACTTTTAATGGGCTAAAAACATCTTTCAAAATTTTAATCGAATATTACTTATTTTAATATATAACATATATATATTCATCAATAAGTAGTTCAAAAATTATATCGAACGCACACTTACCAATAAACAATGGTTAATACAAGCACTCGGTCTAATGTTTGTATTGAATAAGAAATTTGAACCAACTATAAATTGTCAGATTAATGATTGTTGAGTGATAAATTTTGTCACCATTTGCAAATTTAAATGTGTATTTTTTAGGAACTTATCAAGAGAGAATTGGATTTGGTTAGACAATATGTAGTTGGTAAAAAAGGATTGGTTAGCAAGGTACATAATGTCTCGTCAAATATTTAGTATGATTCCTCAAGATCTAGTTTCATTCAAACATCAGATTCTAGTCAATTTAAGGGATCTTCTAATAAATCCTGAGATCATTTCTATTTCATTAATTAGTAACGGGGATTAGAAATATTATACATAGATCAATCAAAGAGATTCAACAACTAAAACAAAGATTGATTCTTTGGGATCCTTCCTTTTTTCAAATGGAACGAGCAAAGATAGAATCATAACTTCCCTAAATGCCCTTATGGATATTCCTCAATGTTCCAACTATTCAAAGAATGTGAGAAGCAGATGAATAATCATTTGCTTCTAGAAGAAATAGATTCTTGGGGAATCCTAAAAGATCCATTCGTTCTTCTTTCTTTAACAGATGGTCAAAATTTCATCTAGATTTGAATCCTATTGAGAAGTCCACTACAGATTAGAAATTATTGAAGAAAGAACAAGATATTTCTTTTGTCCCTTCCAATTGAACAAACACTAAAGAAATAGTTAATATATTAATTATGTATTTACAAAATATTGTCTCAATTCATCTTATTTCATCAAATCGAAAATGTGGTATGGTTTCCAAGGATGAACTAGATATTGACATAAAATTGACAAATCAAATAATGTTATTTATTTATCATAAGGTGATCCTATGACATAATTTAATCTAATTGGATTGTGTCATGTGTTGGGTGATAGAACACAAAAATGTGCTATCATTGGGCTTAATTTTAGCTAGTTTTATTCGTTAACTTTGGAGCTTTCACTTGTTTATGTGTTAATTTGTAGGTATTGAGCATTTTTGGAAGAAAATTCAATTTGGAGTTGTTCGGGTCGAAAAATGAGCTTAAGAATACCAATTTGGCCAAGGATAGAAGAAAGGAGGCCAAAATACAAAGAGGTGTGTAGACGCCATGCCAGGGCGTTGACACGCTCAAATCAGCTAGAATTTTGATGATGGGATGAACAACATTGAGACACTGCTCAATGGCGTCTCAATGCTGATGAACAAACGAAGAACAACGAGTGTGCACACCCACGCAGAAACGTGGTAGCGTCTAGATGCGTGTGCGGCGTCTAGACACTCCACATGCTCGTGCATGCGTGCTCACCATCCAGTAGATCACATGCTCAACTATCAACGTTGACACACCCCAGCACGCCATGCTCAACGCTAGCTAGCCCACACATGCGCGCACAAGCGTGCACGCATTTCTGCCAACCCCAAACAACATCTCGACACTACACCAATTTGTTGTCCTAAGAGATGGATGCGCCATACAACTTTTGGCCGCTTAAGACTAGCGCCGAGATGCTGTTTTATAATGTCTCGATGATTCGGGCAGAATGCATTTTAAAAGGTCATTTTTCATACTATTTTCGAGGAGGCCATTTGGAGAGATGATTTTGCACGAAGGAGCACGATTTTCTAGAGGGTGTAGAAGCTTCCCATGGAGTTCCTAAAGTGATCCAAGGCTCAAGATTACGGGTCTCGCATCAGGAATGAGTGTGCCACGCGTCTTGGGGAGTTTTCTTTACCTTTTGTAGATTTTGTTTCTTTTTGTAAATTCTTGAGGGAGTCTCTGTTTAGTTTGTGGATTTGAGTGGCGAGATTCCATCTTGACTCGTTTTGTAACGCGTTGTGACTCATTAATTAATTTTATAGATTTTTCTTATCCCTTGTGATTCATTCATGCATATTTGTGCTTAAGGCTTTTAATCTCCTTGTCAAAGATTAAACTGTTTGAGTGGTTTAAGTTTTAGCTCCAGGGAGTAAGGCTTAGATTCGATTTCGAATGCATGACTGTAGTAGGCCAACGTGATGAATAAAGGTTTATTTTATAGAAGCATGTATTATTATCTTTAGTGAGTTTGTTGTGAACTATGATGACAAACAGGTTTGCCCTGAGCTCGAGACAGGATGAGATCATAATGGGTCGGCTAAGGGGTGATAATCAGTGGGCAGTTCATAAGTACTTGCTAGTGTGTGGGTAATAGACTAAGAGATTGAGTTTGCGGTTAATGAGAGACTAGGTAACCTTGAGAGGGGAAGACAAATATTAGTTAAATCCCAGCTTATGACTGCATCGTGATAAGTATGTTTGTTAATGAAGTGTAGTGTCACAAAGCACGTCATTTCGGTCTAAGACATGCTTTCCTTAGGAAACTTCCATTTATCTAGGAGTAGGAGTAGGGTAATTTAGCTTTCTCTTTCAATAACCGGATCCCTAGATAAAATGAGGTGTGATTATCTGCGGTACTTAAACTAAAAACCCAATCCTGAGGACAATACTCGTCACTCAAATTCACTATACTAAAACTGACTCATACAGTTGCGATGATACAATGCTACAATCATTGGGCCAAAAGGCAAATAAACCAAAAATCACTAAAATGGGACTGGGTTGACCCAAATAATTCAAGCCCATTAAAAAGAATTTTATTAAATCTAAATAAGCTCAAGCCCAATGGTTGGACCCAAAAAGTTAAGCTCAAGTCCAAGTCCATATGAGATCCACCAAAATCTCTATAAATAGAGGGCTCATTCCTCATTTACAATCATCCAGAATTCAGACTCTTCAGAGCACTCAAAATGTAGAGGATTTAGAGAAAAGACTCCCTGAAGCTCAAAAGAATTAAGAAGGCTTAAAGACTTTAAGAAATCGATGGTCTTTTTTAAGAAGCAGAAGCTGAAGACTCAGAAGATTCTTCCACAAACAAAAGTTGAAGTCAAAGACTTAGAAGATTATTTAGGAAGTAGAAGTCGAAGACTTAGGAGATTCTTCAACATGCAGAAGTCAAAGACTTAGAAGATTCTTTAACAAGCAGAAGTCAAAGACTAAGAAGATTCTTCAACAAGCTAAAGTAAAAAACTCACATTTTCTTGACTTGAGAACAAGCTCATAAGCCCTTGAATTGAAGTGTAAATTAGAGAGAAAGCATCTAAATATTGACATTAGAGATTATACTACTATACAAACATCAATAAAATCAAGTTCATTTCCACGAACCAAATTTATCTAGAATTCCTGTGTGAACAAATTAGCACACCCAGTGGGACTTCGAGTATCTCGAATGGCCCAATGAAACATGGGATAAACTTCCCTTTCTTCCCAAACCTGAGCACTCCTTTAGTAGGGGCAACTCGCAGGAACACATGATCTCCTACCATGAATTCCAAGTCTCTACGTCTTGTGTTCGCATAACTCTTCTGCCTGCTTTGTGCTGTTTGCATCCTTGCTCTAATCTTCGTTATAGCCTCATTTGTAAGTTAGACTAACTCTGGTCCCAACAACTTACGTTCACCCACTTCACCCCAGCAAACTGACGTCCTACAGCTCTTTCCATACAAAGCCTCAAACGACGACATTCTTATGCTTGCTTGAAAGCTGTTCTTGTAAGCAAACTCTATTAGATGCAAATGTGTGTCCCAACTACCAGCGAAATCTAACACACATGCTCGTAACATATCCTCCAAGATCTGATTCAAACGCTCTATTTGACCATCCATCTGAAGGTGAAAAGCTATATTGAAGTCCAAGTGTGTGCCTAAAGCTTTCTACAAACTCTACCAAGAAGTAGACGTAAAACGAGGGTCTCCGTCCGAGACAATAGATGCAAGCACTCCATGCAACTTACAATCTCTTCTAAATATAGCTGTGCCCACCTATCAACAGAGTAAGTGGCCTTCCCAGGAAGGAAGTGACCTAATTTGCTCAACCTATCAATAAGGACCCAAATCATCTTATAACTCTTTGTTGTTCTAGGTAGCCCAACAACGAAATCTATGGAAATGTGTTTCCATTTCCATTCGAACACACTCAAGGGTTGCAACAGTCCTGCTGATCTTTGCCTTGGTGCATTCACCTGTTGGCACACTAGACACTTACTGACGAACTCTGCCACATGTCTCTTCATGTTATTCCATCAGTAATGCTGCTTCAGGTCCTGGTACATATTTGTACTCCCAGAATGTATCGAGAATGGGGAACTATGAGCCTCGGCCAATAACTCGCTTTTGAGAGTAACCTCCTGTGGTACACACAAACGTCCTTTGAAAAGTAATCCAAAGTTCAAAGATACTGAGAACTCTTCTGTCTGACCTGACCTTACTTTACCAAACTTTTCAATTAGGTCAGGATCGTCATGTTGAGCATTAATAATCCTTGACCTTAAACTCGGCGTCATAGTCATCTGAGCCACAAGTGAGGTAACTACACCCATCGACACTGTTATCTCCGCCCGCTCAAGGTCCTTACATATCTGGCGATGCACTGTAATAAGCGATGATGTATGCGTTGCCTTCCTGCTGAGAGCATCAACCACTACATTAGCTTTACTCGGATGGTCTTGCATCTCATAGTCATAATCTTTTACCAATTCCAACCACCTATGCAGCCTCATGTAACGTTCCTTTTGCATGAAGAAGTACTTCAAACTCTTGTGGTCGGTAAAGATCTATATTCTTTCACCGTACAAGTAATGCCTCCAAATCTTAGAGGAAAAATCACAGCAGCTAATTCAAGGTTGTGCGAAGGATAGTTACGTTAATAATCCTTCACCTATCGCGAAGCATATGCTATCACTGTTGGGATTGGTGTCCTAAATCTCATGGGATCTCATAGTTTGTAACTTGTATAAATGACAATTTATTTATTTAATAAAATAATAAGTATTTTATTTGACATTTAGATCTTTGTAACTAAATCCAATAAACTAAGATCCTAGGTTATTGAATGTAACTTGAACAATATATAGTAGGCATACAAGTGGATCTTGTTCAAGTAATAACCTCAAAAGTCTGCAATATATGAATAAGGTTGGGTGACTTATCTTGGTAACACTGCGGATACGACCCACTTTGTAATTATTACGTGAGTTGTAAGTGTTACAAGCGATTTAATCCAAATCGTTCATGTGAGAACATGTGAGTGAGGGTATCATGTACAAAGAGTTTGTACAAGACTGGACCGCGAAATGCTTAATCTCTCGTTATAACACCGTTAATTGAAGAGACTAACATTTCATAGGATGACCATAAATAACTCGATCTCAAGCCTGAGTGAGTTATGGACTCCTGTCTATGAGGGCAGTCCTTTGATTTGTATGGGTGAGAGCGGCTCATGTCGCCGTCTCAATATGTCTACCATTTTGGGGATTTGTCCAAAGTAGAGATTTGTCCAAGTACTCTTTTTTATGTAGCTATGTTCTCAACTCTCTACTTGGAAAAATCCCCAACATGGTAGGCATATTGAGTCGGCGACATGAGCCACTCTCACCCATACAAATCAAAGGACTTCCCTCATAGACAGAAGTTCATAACTCACTCAAGATTGAGATTGAGTTATTTTTGGTCATCCTATGAAATGTTAGTCTCTTCAGTTAACAGTGTTATAATGAGAGATTAAGCATTTCGAGGTACAGTCTTGTACAAACTCTTTGTACAAGATACCCCCACTCACACGTCTTCACATGATCGATTTGGATTAAATCATTTGTAACACTTACAACTCATGTAACGATTACAAAGTGGATCGTATCCGCAGTGTTACCAAGATAGGGCACCCAACCTTATTCATATATTGCAGACTTTTTAGGTTATTACTTGAACAAGATCCACTTGTATGTCTACT
>JAOANK020254399.1:0-15503 GCA_026257165.2 Telfairia occidentalis
CTTTGAGGGCCAGTGCATGAGCTTCCCCTCCTCCGTGTGGGATATCTTGGCTATTATTAGGTTGATGGGGGCCTTCGTCGGCGTGTATCATTTGGAGCCGGCGTACCTCGCCTTCCCTATCAACCTGTCAATTGGGGATGCAAGGGGCCTTTGTTGCTCTCTTGCTCTTGTGTCTTCTGCGCGGCCCTTGGGCAGGGTTTGGCTAGGAACATTGGAAGCCATTTGTTTCACCATTTGGGTTGCCACCAACTCTTCGGCGAACGCAAACTTTTGCGCTCGGGCCATAATTTCTGAGAAGGTGGCCACTGCTTTTCCCTCAGCGAGGTCAGCAGTTTCGGGTCCTGAAGACCTTGTATGAACGACATGTAGGTCGTGTCATCGGAACAGGCATCTACCTGGAGATACTCCACCTTGAACTTAGTGAGATACTCTCGAAGGGATTCTCGTGGTCCCTAAACTACCGTCAAAAGGTGGGTCCGGGGGTTCGTCCGGTCATGACCGTCCAAGAATTGATCCACAAATAATGCAGTAAGATCGAGGATAGCAGATATAGTACCTTCGGGTAGTTTGCAATACCAACTATGGGCAAAGCCCGTAAGAGTCAAGTCAAAGGTGTTGCATTTGATTGGGTCATTGTAACCTTGAATGTCCATCCACCGGTTGAGGCTTCAACGTGTTTGATCGAATCGGTTAACCCATTGTATTTCTCGACGGCAGGGGTTTTCATCTTCTTGGGAAGAGCTACTCGCATCACCTTGGAGTTGAAGGGCTTGCGCTCGAATTGCAGCAGCTCCTTTTCATAGTCCTCGGCAGGCCCACTCCCTCCTTGAAGAATCCCTCTCTAATCTCCTTTCGCAGTTCTTCCTTCAACCGGACCATCTGATCCTTCCAAGAGTTGTCAGAGGAGTCTGTGACGGAACAATTGCTCTTGGCAGGGGCTTTCTTCAACTTCTCATTCAACCTTATTCGGAGGTCGGCAGATTTAGCAATCAACACGCTCCGCAAGTCCTCAGGTGGGGTATCTCGACTTGGATGAGGGAATTGGGGGTCGAGATCCCTCGCGGGCACAAGTACCTCCTCCTTGGACTAAAACGGGCACATCACCTTGGGTGGCCGCTCAATACCTTGGGGATCTGGGATTGGGCCTCTCGGCTGAGGAGGGAGCAACACTTACCGTTGGGTTAAGAGGTCGAGGACTTGCTTCATCTAGCAGGGCATTCCCTTGACCTGAGCTTGCAGGCCAGCCTCAGCCTTTCTCGTCCTCTTCTTGGTTGGGGTAGCTCAGGGCCTCTACCCTTGGGCTACTGCCCCGAGGCCAAGGTGTACCCCGACCCTCCCTTGAGGTGGTCTCTGGTCGACTTTAGTCAAGCCACGCTGGCCGACCTAACCTCCATACGTCGGGAGGTGGAATGGCTATCATGCATGTTACGTGGGGGCGTGTCGGCAAAGCCAACAACTCTTCTTTCTACCACACTTCTCACAGACGGCGTCAAAATGTTGTCGCAGAATTCTGGCTCAGGCAGCTGAGGTCATGTCATATCAGAGTTCTACTCTCAACACGGGTGTGGTACTCTAAAAAATATACTCCGACGATCAAGTTAGTACAAGTCGTCAATCTTAATTGGGTTAATGTCAACACTTAAGATTCTTGAAAAACTTACCTATGTGGGTTGTGCAATTCCCTATAAATAGGGAATGAGTGCAGGTCAATCAGGGCTTCTCTCGCTTCTAGGTCACAAGGGCTCGGGCCCAATGAGGGGAGGGGGGACTAGACCTTCTTTAACCTAGCTTCCCTCTTGTTGGATCGTCCCCATACTTGGCTGGCCACCCAGGCCTTTCTCTTTACTAGGCCCTTAGGCTTGGTTACAAGTCATGACCACAGGCCCTCCCAGCTATCCTCAACTTTGGGCTCATCCCTAACATTGGTTTTTCATCAACTCTGCAGTTTCCACGATAATTGCTTAATGAATGTTTACTAATAGTGTGCAAGAAAATTATGCATTTGCAGACCTCTGTGAAAAAGTAATGGTAACAACCATTATCAATAGGAAATCCAAATATAGAGAAACATGTCTTACCAAATTTTACATCATTTGAAGCAAGCATTATTTTGATTTGACACAAAATTTTGGGGAAAATATCAAACAACAAACAATTCTATTTTCGAAAGGAAAATGAACTCACAAGTTGAAATCTTATACATGGAATTTTAATCCCCTTTGTACTCTGATTTGTAGAAGGATATAATAAAAGCAAGCTTAAAAAGATCCAAGAATAAGACATCTTCCACCTAAGCAAAAGAAGTTAGAAAGAGTGAACAAATTGAACTTTCTTAGAAAATGACTAGATGCACAAGGAGGACATGATCTGGTTTGGGACAAAAGTTAGCGATTAAGTTATTTCTAGTAAAGATGAATTGGCTTTTTTGGGCGGTTTCACAGACAATTTTAGATCACATCAGCATTGAAAGCGTTTCACTCTATATTGCATGATGTCAGGATTCTTTCATCTCAAACTAGAGGAAATCTTGTGGTGATGATTTATTTACATGAATTCTAGAAATGAAAAGCCTCCATTTGGGCCTTGCGGCAAACACAAACTTTTCTACCGTTTTCATCTATTAATGATGAAACTATCACGAGTGTTTTATCTTATACATCCTTCTGCATGGGTTATAGAATATGGAAGAACAAGATTATAAAGAGTATACCACACATAAAATTAACATCTCCTTTGAATTGAGCTGAACGCAGCATGTATTACGTACAAGAGCGCCCCAAATATTAATTGGTAACTGTGTTGGGGGGGCATAACATACATAAACTTTGATTTCAAGATAAATACATTGTTAGTGCATATTAGATCATTTGCGAAGGAATATAAACAGATAAATGTCATAATCTCCATGTGCAAGAGTTTAAAAGTTTAAGTTGAAAAAATCGAGACATTAAAAAATATTATTAATATGCTTTCGATTAATCATCTAAAAAGCCAATTTATGAACGATTTTGAAATAAAAATGGGAGATAAGTTACTTTCATAAAAGAAAATCGAAGCATACATAGAATGTAGAAAAGTATTTACTAATCTCATTTGTTCTCCCTCATCAACGTGCTACTTTTTTGTGCAATCAAAGAGAATCAAAGAGATATCATTTGTGAGCAACAAAGTGTTATCTCAACGCTCTCATCAATGGCGTTTGCTAGGTTTGTTGGCTTGAACTTCGCTGATTCGTGGTCATTACAAAGTCATGTTTCAACCCATCCCTTCCAAATAATATCACCAACTAAATTAGTGGAAATCGTAAAAGTTATGGAAATCGAGAATGTACTCCTGCTCTTGACTTCAAATTAAAACCCTAGATTTTTAACCTAATGTTGACCCACTTATTTGGCAACCTAGTACCGCACGGACCAAAACATACACATTTTAAAAGTTTAAGGACTAAAATAAATGTTTTAAAAGTTCAGTAACAAAAATAGAACTAAACTCAAAATTTATGGACCAAAATAAGATTTAAACCTTAAAAAAAAATTAAAAATTTTTGAAATGGACACGAAAACATGTATTCCCCAAAACCTTGCCCAAGCCAACGAGTCGGAACTCTTTCGGAGCTTGTGCTGTTCATTGTTGAAGAAAGAAAGAAATGTTGCGAACTCGATTGTTTTGGTTCAGTGTTGGATTTGGGGCCACAGCCGCTTTCATTTCCCAATTCGTCCTGAAAGATCTATTTTCCTACCGATATGCTCTTTCCTCTGATGTAAGTTTTATTTTGACCCTGAAATTTTTTCGTCTTTCTTTCGTTCGGGGGTGGTTTTTAGGTCCTGATTTTTGGTGTTGTTGGTTATTTTTCCTCCCATTGATACAGATGAACCGGAGGTTTGACGCCCTTGAAGCTAGAATCTCGAATCTTGAGTCAGTTGGAAGCCGGAATTCGATTCCATCTGCTGAGGTATTTCTTTTGTTGTGTTATTAATGGAGCTTAAACATTAAGGCCGAGCTTTTTTTTTTTCAAGTGTGCAATGTGCGTTATACCATAATTCTCTTGAGATTTGTGAACTTTAGAAAAGAGATGATCTCGTAAATGGAAAATTTCTTGATGCCAGGAGAAACGAGCATTACTGCAAACACAATTTACTTAAATATTATTACCTTCCACCATTTGACACGAATATTTATCTCCGTTTAGAAGTAGAGATTAAATAAGAGAACTAAATCATCAAGGCAACGTTCATTTATCTCCGTTTAGTTGTTTTTGAAGCTATTGAGACCAGCCTTTGAATTGCTGAGGAGCTTACTATTTGTCACTAATGTTTCATGAACGTTAATGAAGGGGTTTGGTGATTCTTTTAAGTTCAATAGCCTTTCTTTTAAAGAGTTCAACCAGACTTGGCTCAAAGTGGTTCCTAGCATAATATGGGAGAAAGGAAGATAAATGGTCCACTATTGAACAAAAAGGGGAAACAACCATAATCCTTGTTGGAATATTGCAACGCAAGAGGTTTGTGTTAGAATATTCACAGTACACTAGATGACGGAGAGATGTTTTATACTTTGTGAAGATGCTTGGCTGGATTCTTGACCGTTTGCAGTGAAATGTTGGAATCTTTATATGGTATTGGAGCTTAAGATGAAACTGGTTTTGAATAATGGAATGAGTACTCTAGGAGTTGGAATTGGAACATTGTGACTCGAAGAAATTTAATAGATGATGAATTCAATGAGCTTTTTGAGATATTAAAGTTGCTAAAAAAATAAACACATTGGGCTGGAAATGAAGAGAGAATATGGTATTTACACTTTTTGGTTCTTTCTTGATGAATTCAAGTGTGTACTTGTAAAATTGAATGTATGACTACTTGGATTGTACCAGCTTCCTTGCAGGAATTATGGGATTTTTTTGGGATTTTTTTTTTTAAAAAGGAAACCAGACTGTTCATTGAAAAAAATGAAAAAAGACTAACGCTCAAAATACAAGGAAACAAAAGTCTTAAATGAAAAGAAACAAAATAATGAACGTCACAACTATGTTGGAAAAATAAAAGCTTCCCAATTTAAACACAAATCTTGAATGGAAAAATCTTCGAACTTCTTGGATAAAGAACACCATGAGGAAGCTTTAACCCGAATTAAGTCATAACGATCAATACAAGGCAATGATTTATCCTGAAAGATTCTCTTATTTCTTTCAAACCATATCTCAGAAAGAAGAGCTTTGACTGCTAGAGATCATAAAAGTTGAGCTTTAGAACTGAAACTTGGCCCAACAAGAGTCTGTGCAACGTTCTCCCTAAATTTGTTATCAAAGACCCATTGTAGTTTGAAGGTGGAGAATAATCTGGACCAACAGTACTTGGAGTAGCTACAATAAAAAAATAGGTGCTGTAAATCTTCCGAATTTGCCTAACAAAGTGGGCACATTGAAGGAGACAAGATGTGAGAGGGCATTTTCCTTTGAAGAGTAGAAGAACAATTCAAGGAGCCCAACAACATAATCCATAATAGGACATTTACTCTTTTGGGGCATTTGGCTTTCCAAAGAGCTTTATAGATCAGATTATCCAAGGGGGAAGTGGCTGCCAATTGTTTTGATAACGAATTAACTGTGAAATTTCCTGATTTTTCCAAGCTCCAGCTACGAGAATCTGATAGATGACCTCCTGTTTGGCCACAAAGGAGGTTTAGTAAAAGCTGGAAAGCAATGATTTCCTCATCCTTCAACAACCGACGAAAAGTGATGTTCCAAGATGAAGTAGTTCTATCCCAATGGGAAAAAATCGAACCATTAGGAGTAGATGCAATGGAAAAGAGGCTTGGAAAACACAATTTCAAGGGAGATTCACACACCCACTTATCATGCCAAAAAGAAATTCGAAGACCATTTTCTAGTTTATACTTTGCAAAGGACTCCACTTGCAACCAAGCTTTAGATATGTTAATCCATGGGCTATGCAAACTTATTCCAAACTTACCAGATGTATGCCATTTATATTGGTCGAGACCGTGAATGCTAGCAATCACTCTACTCCAAAGCGAGTCAGTATTGTGCACAAACCTCTAGCCCCATTTTGCCGAAAGCACCAAATTTCTGTGTTTCAAACCCCAAAACCAAGACCACCATCCAGAACAGGTGTAGAACAGGTTTAGAACTGTGTTTTCAAGGCAAGGCCAAGCACGCGCCTCAGGTGAGAGGCGACGCGACCTGGACCTATTGCGCCTCGAAGAAGCATCGGGCGAGCGCCTTCAATCAGGCACTCGCCTTGGTGTGCCTTAGCCTCGCCTTGCGTCGCCATCGCATCACGCAAGGCGAGTGCCTCGTTAAAGTTCACTTTAAAAAAAAAAAATTTGAAGAAGAAAATTCTTTGACTTTTTCCTCTTTTTCTTTTTACTTTCTATTTCTTTTTTAAGTTTTAAAAATTTTGCCTTTTCATTTTTTTATTCCTTTTTTTTTAATTTCATTTTCATCCTTTTCTTAATTATGTTTTAATTTATTTTAAAAAAAATCTGATTTCATTTATTTGTTTAATCATGTTTAATTATTTTTTAATTTTATTTTCATTTTTTTTAATTTTATTTCCATTTCTTTTTTATTTTAAATTTGATTTTCATTTTTTAAATTCTATTTTAATATATCTTTTTATAATTTTGTTTTCATTTTTTAATTGTGTAAAATTAAAATGCAATTTAACAAAATAAATAAAATAAAAACTTATATATGTATATATATATATTGCGTCTCGCTTCACTCAGGCCTCACTTTTTTATCGCCTCTCGCCTTAAGGCGATCAAAGAGCTTGTCGCCTTGAGGTGCGCCTTGCGCCTTGAAAACACTGGTTTAGAAAATAGATCCCAGCTTACTAAGTGAGTGATCTTGCTACCTTTTTGTCCCACCCAAAAGAAAGACTTCATAATCTGCTCAATTTTTTGTAGAACTTTGGAGGGCATAAGAAAGGAAGACATATAATACCAAACATCCCAACCTATTATATGATGTTTGATCTTCCTTGGCGAGGAGGGGATCAGGATGCTACTGCAGGAGATTTCAATACCGTCGGAGTTTTCTTCAATATTTTTGGAGAGAGGTTGGATTTTCTGAGTGTAAATTAGGGGGGTAAGAGACACATCAAACGTACGGAGAGAGTGAAGGGTTAGGAGGGGCTGTGTCGATTCATTTCCAAAGGGAGGGGAAGTAGCATGCGAAGAGATACCTTTTTCATGCAAAGAGTAGGTGTTAAATCCTGGAGGAGAGAGAGGCATTAAATGCTGATGCAATCCTTCCTTAAAATTAGAAACCGCTTTTGCGTTATGCAAGTTTTTATTCACTAGAATATCAGGGGGAGAAACAAAATTCTGGGGTAATAAAGACTCAGCCGGCGTGATAGATGAAGGGACCAATTCATTCTCATTTAATGCAGCCATAATTATGCCATCTAGAGAGAGGGAGCATTTCTCATGCAACAAAGGAACGTTTGAAGTTTCTAATGGGACTTTTGAACTTTCGTCTTCTTTATCTTCAATAAATACACAGCTTTCTTCATGACCTCGATTAAAGCTGTAGAACAGTCTAAGCAATTTAGGGTTTTAGAAGAAATACTCACCAGACCACCCAGCTGGCTTCCAATAGCTTGAAAAATAGAACTTTTCCATAGGTACAGAGGAAGATTCTTTATGTTAATCCATCCACCATAACACTGGATAAATTCAGGGGTTGAATGGAGCTTGTTGGACCATCTCTCTAATTTCAAATGGAGATCGCCATAAATCTTCCATTTACCGTCATAATTAAATTGAAGGAAATCTTGATCCAATTTAACAATAGCTTTGTCATCTTGGAATGGATTAATAGAAATTTTGGAGCGAAAATAGTCTTCAAGAGCCAACTGAACTTCCTTCCAAGAGTAGTGGGCAAACATTCTTGACACAACTAGCACTGAGTCAAGGTTGAGATCAAGAATTTCCTCCTCTTTTTTGACCCAGAAAAGGGATAAAGGAATAGATGAAGCTTTTACTTTTTTACCTTCATGTGGTTGAAATATTTGATCCATAGAACTAGCTTGCGAAGTACTCTGCTTTGGCCGATCAGAAGTCTAGCTATTGGTGATAGGGGTGATCTTCGGAGCCTTTAGCCCATCAGTCTTAAGAATAAAGAAATTGATCATCTCCCAAAACACTAACCAACCATTTTTGTCAATTCCAACAGGGACATGGATACTCTGCCTACCCCCAGAACAGGGCCAGACAATGCATTCTAAAAACCAACCAACACTACTGTGAAACTTAGATACCTTGATGATAGATAAAGGATCCCTGAACTTTTTCGAACAGAAGGGATGAGTTGGGGACTGAAGAACTTCCACCAAACACTTTTCAAGCCAAAAGAGAAGGGAGTTTGGGAGAAATAACTTCCTTTGAAATGACACATTCTCAATAAAACTACCATTGCTTCCTTTCCAAATGCAGAAATAAGAACTACTAATACAACAACTATGAACTTCCATTGAAGACCTACGAGTGGACCACACCAGCGGTTTAAACGCCAAACTACAATGGGGAAGATGAAGATAAGAAGACGGTGGTTGTGAAGAGTAGGCTAAAAGGTTAATGGAGGGGTAGCGGTAGAGGTAGTCGGAGAAGGCTATCGGCCGCGTGCAGACGGAAGGTAGAAGGAGGAGGGGAGGAGAGATGAGAGAGGAGAGGCCATGAGAAATCTTTTAAAGAGCAGGATTATGTGTGTGATTTTTTTGGGATTAAAAGGGTACTGTTAAGTTTGTGAGAAGGCATAGTGATATTGCTTGGTGCCTAACTGTCCAATGGAAGAAAGACCAATGTGCTTGGAATTAGAAAACAGAGAAATTCTTTGTTTGTCCATCCTACCGGTGCTAGATTTACCGAGCTTTAACAAGGAGTTTGTGGTTGAAATTGATGGGTTGGATACTTGACCACTAGCTTATTTTAGCCAAATCCTAACTAATCAAGTCAGACAGATGTCTGTCTGCGTGAAAGAATTGATGATCATTGTGTTATCTATACAAAAATTGAGGTCTTGTTTGTTGGGGAGAAAGTTTTTCTGTATGGATTAAAAAGTTTGTGCATCTCCCTGTAGAGCAGCCATTGGTGAGTGTTGATTAAGTTGCTGGTTATGATTTTGAATTTTGGTATCATCTTCACATAGAGAACAAGGTTTCTGATACATTATCTAAATTTCCAACCAACATGACTATGGCTTTCATTTCCATTATTCAAGGATTATCTAGTTAACATCAAATCTGAGGTGGATGCTGGTAATTTTCTTTCAAATGGGAGGTGTTGGAGCCGAGGGTAGGGAAATTATTTTCATTTTATGGTGGAAGCAGATCATTAAAAATTAAGATGAGGTTAGTATTGCCCAATGGATAGGGAACTTATTGTCATGTTTGTGACTTGCTGGCTTCTCTTCTCATTGATCAGCTATTGGGAGAGAGAAACACTTTGGTCCAATTTCAGTAGAGCTTTGGTTTTCAAGATTTTGTTAGAAAGAAACAATAGAGAGTTTGATGATAAGAGGGAATCTTTTGATTATTTTTTGTTCTCTGTAATTTCTCTTGGGTCCCCTCCCTTCAGTTAGTCTTAACATTATTTTGGCCAATTGGAAGGCATTTTGTAATCCATTGGCTCAGGGCTTTCCTCCTTTGGTAATTTTATTTATCAATGAAATCTCTGTTTATTATTTCTTGCCAAGAATTGTCCAATGGATCACCAATTGAGGAAACACTAATGTGAGAATACTATTGTAGCTTAATTGAAGGGCATGTTAGAATGTTAAAAATATACAAGTGCATGGCAACGGATGTTTATGGGTATGTTCAAGAGTCAGAGAGTGAATGATTATGTGTTTATTTGCAAGATTTGTTGTGGTAGAAGTACTTAACCATGTCTAGTTGACCTACTACAGTCATTCCATTCAGAGCTACCTTGGATGATATTTTTACTGAAAATTAAAGGAATTACTACTGAGATCCAGAGGGGGAAGATGTGATTATAGTGGCAGTTGTCATTTCTAATGTAATCCTTAAGGGGATTATCAAGCTGCACAGGTCCCAGAGTTTATCGTACTAGATAGGGACAAGATCTTTGTGAGCACCTTTTTGGCTGGAATTTCGACAGATGAAACCTTAAGCGTAGTGCAACATATTCATCTGCAATCAGATAGACAACCTGAGGTGGTTAATTGTTTCCTGGAAACATATTTTTTTAGATAAGAAATAATTTCATTGATGGTATGAAATCACAAAAGAAGGGGGGAAAACCCTCAATCGAAAGGAGTTACAAAAGACCTCTCCAATTAGATAAACGAAAAGAAAAGATATAGTGTTGAAATATGGGAGAAGGAGAACATTTAACACCATGAGATAACTAAAATAACTATAGCGTCCAGAAAAGAATTTATTAGGAGTTCCTTATCTTTGAAGATTCTTCTTTCTTTTGCTAAATACTCCAACAGAAATTCCTAATGAAGTTCAAGTAAAGCATCTTCTTGGTCTTCATAAAAGGATGGCCCATGAGAGTTGTTGTGAGAAGGAGCGAACGGTCCATAGGGAGAATCGTGGCCCAACCAAAGGATGAGAGGATCATTCTCCAAAAAGCGGACGCATAATCACATTTGAAAAACAAATGGTCTTGTGTTTCGGAGTTGGTCTTGCAAATGGCGCACCAATGTGGAGATAAAAGCATGTAGGGCATTCTTCGTTGCAATTTATCACGAGTATTTATGGCCTTGTGGCTAATCTCCCAAAGGAAGAATTTCACCTTTTCTGGGTAATGATCTTTCCAAATATAGTCGTAAATGAGGGATGGAGTAATATCCTGCCGAGGGGCAAGGCCGAGGAGAAGGGATTTAGTGGTGAATGATCCATTCGTTTCAAGATTCCAAATCCTATTATCCTTTGTATGAGAAAGCTGAATAGGGGAGAGCTGTTGTAGAAGATCAACCCATTCCTCAATTTCCAAGTCCCTAAGATCGCTTCTCATGTCGATGTTCCAGTAGTTGTCATTGGGAATCCACATATCATATACGGAAGCTTCTTTCTTTTGTGATATGTCATAAAGCAGGGGAAATTTTGGGCTAGTGGGATATCCAGCAGCCAAGAGTCATACCAAAAGGCTGTGGTTTTACCATTACCAATCTGTGATGAAGTTCTCGCAAGAATAAGGTGTTATTGCATTGTTTGGCTTCATAAAAGCCAAAAGCTTAAGCAGAATGGGTGGTAGCCGGTAGGTAGACAATGGTCTAACACTTCATGTTGTAGCTGAAACAATAAAGGAGAGAATTCTTCCAAGTATTCCAAAGGAGTTTATCATGATTCGAAGTATGCTAGTACAAGAACCTCTATTTATGGAGAAATTAAGAACTAAGTATTTAAGGAACTAAATCAGTTAAACCAAAAAACTAAAAGTGTGATTGACATACCTTTTAGTTTAAACACTTTTTCTTAAAATACTTAAAAAAAAAAAAAGCTTTTAACTATGCGTTTGGTTACTTTTTTTATAAGTGCTTTTAATAAAAAATTTGTTTGGTTGCTCTATATTTAAAAGTGTTTTACTAGCTACAAATATGTTTTCTTTCTTACTACCTACTTTAAAGATTTTGAGTTAATCAGTCTATCCATCCAAAAAAGATTTTGAGTTAATCACTCTTAAAGGCATTTGTGTTTCTTTAAAAATATTTTTTAATTTATTACCAAACACCGTGATTTTAAAAAAAAAATACTTTTAGTCATCTAAAATCACTTAAGAAGCTATATGAAACACACTCTCAATTAGTAATTCTTTCAAATGTGCTTATAGAAGAAGTGATTTTATTTAAAAACACGTTTTTCAAAAGCCATTCCAAATACATCCGAACTCTTGACTTCACTTCATATCATGTTTCTACAAAGACAAATGTTTTTTTAGTTTTTTTTAAAAGAAAAACTACACTTTCATTGAAGAAAAATGGAAGTATATAAGGGCATAAAAGACGAGATCCCTGCAAAAGGAGCGAAACTAAAACAAAAAAGGACTCTAGTCTAACAAAATTAGTGAAGGATAATTACAAAAATCCTTAAAGCAAAGGTGTTTTTTAGTTGATGTACAACAAACTCCTTCACCCCTATTCGATACAAACAATCTTCCGTCCCAATTTCCTCAGTTAAATGGTTATTATAGGAAGGGACGTTGGCCTTAGATGGCCTGGAATTCCAACTATTCAGGACAAAGAAAATCATAAAAAGGAATGAAAACAGCTAAAAGATGTTAGTTAGTAGGTTGGGGACATGTTCTATTTGAAGTTGCTATCCTATTGTCTTACTTTAACAGGACGCAGGAATGAGAAATTTTCCTCATAATGTTATGGCCCATATCAGGTGTTGGAACGTATGGGAAACTGGCTTACAAGCTCTAATTGCCAACACCCACAACTTATTCCTCTTTTTGCAGCTTAAACTTGCAAAGGACTCTAATCTAACTTCCACCTCAGTTGAGTTCAAACATAGATCCTCATATAACTCTCTCTCTCTCTCTTTCTCTGTGTGCATATATATATTTTGGGTACTTAGCTTGTGTCCATCTCCATATTTTTCCTTGGGGGAATTATAAGTCCTGATCTAGTAGGAAGGTCATCCTGGTCAGGAGGTTTTTGGGGAGTCCTTCAACCTCTCTCCTTCAGGACAAGGTGAAAGCTTGAACAAGAATTGATAGAATTAAGCACCCTCATTCATCTGACATACACTCGGAAAAAGGATGAAGTGAATCGGGTATTTATAGGGAGTTGATAGCATTTATGTAACTGGGGTCCCCTTTTGTAAATATGTTAGTAACAAATTATGTAGGGGTTGCATATGCATGCAAACTGTGTGCGGGAAGGGACTTAAATAGTTATGGTGTAAGTTGAATACTCAAGTTTCTTATTTCATTGCAAGTCCTATCAGACATGGGAAAAAACCGCAATTAACATTTGATCTATTAAATAATCAATCTTTGATGAATGAAATCCTCAAAAGTTTGTTGCCTCACAGCGTTTTCCCTTTCCTTATGGCAGGCCAATGACTAATTATTCGTGGAGCTCGTTATTTAGGTATGAATTGACTTGAACTATTATTTAAATTCATGACTGTTTAATATTATGGTTGACAGTCTTATTTTATGGCAACAATAATGAGCTTGTCATGCATCCTGAATGATTGTCTGACTGTGTAATGAATCTTATATGCTCTATGATTATGAAAGGAAACTCATGATATATTTGATGGTTCCTTTAACAAAATATTTACTTGGGGAGTGAGGCGACACCTCAGCACCTCACGTCCCTTTATATATTTATTTTTATAACAAAATTAAGAGATACTCTTAAAAAACTTCATTTCTCTAAAGGATCTCGATATCTTAATTTGTTATTATCTTATTGTTCGTAATACTATATATTTTTTTATATATAAATTTTCTTTACATTTTTCTATTGGGTGCTTCACAAACTAAAAGATGATCGTTTTTTTCTTCCAACCGAGTGTTTAAGAGGCTATTGTGTTTAGTGTGTTGTCAGCAAATTGCATCCATATATCATGCAATTTGGTTTGTGGCTGTTACCATGATGGTTGCCATTTGTTCAGTAGGGTTATGGGAGTTCTAGGGAATGAAACCTCTGTTTCTGCTTGGAAATTTACCTTCTGTATTTTGGTTCCCCCCTTACCCTGTATCATCGGTTGGTAGCACATAGGAGCAAAGCAATCTCATGATGTCTTGGAGGTGGAATTTTGTACCACAGTTGTGCAGAAAGAAACCCCATTGAAAAGGTGTAGCTCTTTTTCTCTTTTCCTCTAAATAAAAATAAGATTTGTATAAAAAGTGAACTTCATTTTTGTTACATTATCCTACTACATTATCATTTGATATGGTTATCAATCCATTGTTTTCTCTGATATGAGATTTAAAGTTTGAGCGTAAAGATTGAATCATCCCAACTCTATCTTTGAAGAACATTGTTTACTAATAATTTCTTTGTTTTCTATTTATTTTTTAAAAGACTTTTTTTTTACCTTTTTGAGATATAGCCAAATTTTAGAAATTTAAACTTCATTTGATAACAATTTTATTTTTAATTTTCTATTTTTGAAAATCAATTTAGTTAACTAAGCAATTTCTTTGTTTTGTTTTCATGTTTTAGAAAATCACATGTAAAATAGATTTTTGAATACTACTGGTGTATTTTTTTAATATATGGTTTATTGGGATTTTAGAAATATTTTTTAAACTATATTACAAAATAATGAAGCATGACCGAGGATTAAAATATCGATATTAGTAACTTAGATTACGGATGTCGACAGATATTTGAATATCGACGGATATTTTGGTAAAAATTATGGATATCACAAAAATTTCTAAAAATATTATGAGTTTTGCGAAACTTCAAAACAAACTTATTTAAGTTATAAATTATTACTTTAACATATATATTAATAAGTACAAGTTAAATACATGCATTAATGCAATAATAAATAGAATTGAAAGCTTAAAATTAAATATAAATTTAAATAATTTGTTAATAAATAAATTTGACCAACAAAATACATAATTGATAATTCAATAATAGGATGATATCTTTAGAGTATTAGACAAACATTGATATAATTAATAAATTTAAAGATATAACATTTTTTTTACAAAAATGTGTATTCTTAATATAATATAAAAATACAATAAAAAATTTAAAAAGAAATAAAATAAAATTTGATCAAGATACTAAATTAAAATTATTAAAGATATGCTCTTAATTTTTTAATTTTTCTAAGAATGAAGATAGTTCTTTTTTATAAAAAAAATTACTTTTTATAACTATATTTAATAAATTAAAAATTATATTATAATTATAATATTTTAAAAGTATATATTTCATATGTTATATAAAATAAAAAATTGTACATCAAAATATTGTTATTAAAAAATTATAGTACAAAATAATAAGTAAATATAAATTATATATTGTATTAAAAAAGTATAAATGATATAATTAAAAAAAATGTGAAAAAGAAAAGAAAAACAATGAATTAAAAAGAGAGAGAGAGAAAGAAGAGTGGGATGGGGAGAAGGAAAAAGGAAGAGATAAAAAAGAGTATAAATGATATAATAAAAAATGTGAAAAAAAAGAAAAAACAATAAAATTTAATAAAATAAAAACAGAGAGAGAGAAAGAAGAGTGGGATGGGGAAATGGAAAGAGAAGGAGAGAAAAAAAAGTATAAATGATTTAATAAAAAAAATGTGGGAAAAAAAAGAAAAACACAATGAGATTTAATTAAAAAAAAACAAAGTGAGAAGTGGAGAGAGAACAAAAAACGCTTGCCTCATGACCAAGGAGAAAAATATCGATACTGATATTGATATTGGTAACTCGAATTTACGGATATATCGATGAATATTTGAATATCGATGGATATTTCGGAAAAGATTATGGATATCACGAAAATTTATAAAAATATTGTGATTTTTTTT
>JAOANK020254500.1:0-15502 GCA_026257165.2 Telfairia occidentalis
AATAAACTAAGAACCCATGGCTATAACATGAATACTTAAACTTTATGTGGAGACATAAAAGTGGATCAAGTTTAAGTTCATAGCTAAAACGGTCCATAGTATACGGATTAGGCTGGGTACCTTCTCCTGGGAACATTATGGAACACGGCCTGCTTTGTATATGATACAAACGATGTGATCCTAAATCATTCATGTGGAGACATGCGAGTGGGCTCGTTCTATGCAATTAGTTTGCATAAGACTAGACCGGGAAATAGTCACTGTTTTAGTATAACGCTGATCACTAAAAAAACTGACTCATTTCAATCTGATGACCTAGGTAACTTGATCTCAATCCTAAGCTAACTATGAAATCTTGTTTATTCGAGATTATCCTTTGATCTGCATGGGTGAGAGAGGCTCAACAACGCCTGCTCAATATGCCTCCTATTTTAGGGGTAAGATCGGGTAGATAGCTAGGGACATAGTCGTGCAAGACGGAATAATTCACTCCTACCTAACTTTAGAGATAGTATAGAGGTTGTTCCCTTAAGGGCTGATTTCAGGTCTTCAACAAGGGGCCCCACCCTCTCATTGGCCCGAGAGGGAATTCGGTTTCGTATTTAGACCTCAAACCAAGTTGTTGATTAGAGGGATTAGTGGTACTTAAGGAACAAGAGGTAACTCAGGGGTATGACTGTGCTTGACCAAGCTGAGGTTACGAACAACCCGTGAAGGATTGACTTACTGATTATGGTTATATCAAGTGCACACAATATATCTATATTGAGGAGAGTGCAGCTACGGGCTTTAATGGAGTGACCCGTTAGTTAACGAATGTTGATTAACTAGGTCAAAGTGTTTGACCAGCTAATCTCATATCGTTGGAGCTCATGATCTATAGGTCCATTAGGTCCCACCGCTAGCTCATATCGGATAACACCTTGGAACAGTGTGGTGAATGAATTTGAAGCGTTCGAATTCGGTTTCGGGAGAACATTAAGTATATGCAATATATTTAATCTATCAATGTTTGATTACAAATTAAACAATCGAAGGGAGTCAAAAACAACATTTAAATGGGATTTAAATGTTGAACATATGAATAGGGATTCATATTCGAAAAAATAGTTTTTTCGAAAACTGAGATCGATGGCAAAATAATGTTATTTTAATATTTGATATTAAAATAATTAAAAATTAAATTAGAAATTGTTTTTAATTTAATTTTGTTTTAATTTAATTTGAGAAATTAAATTAAAAAGCAAAAGGAAAAATAAAAAGAAAATAGTGATTTTCCATTTTTCTTCCCAACTTTCCTCCATGCTTTGCCACATTCTTTCTTCATGCTACCTCACCTTGATTGAGTCTCAATCTTGGGTGAGGTAGTTGTGCATGATTTAGGCTATAAATTGGCTCCAATTTTGTGCATAAAAGATTGATGAAAATCAAAGATTTGGGCTCCCATTTTGGTTGTTCATGTGTTGAACTTTAAACCAAGCATCACCTCTCTTCCTCCCAAAGTCACCAATCAAGGGATCCCACCATCCAGTTCTGAGGCCGGAGAATAGCTGGGAAGACGGTAGTGGTGGTCTGGGAGTTGGTTCGTGATCAATTCCATTAGAGATAGGGGAGAATTTGAGCAACAAAGGTGGGTTCTCTCAATTCTCTATTTTCTCCCCTTTATAACATGATTTTCCTACTTTAATTGAGCTAATTAGAGTGCTTTAGATCCTAATCCGTTGCACATGTGCGTTGATACACCTTTCAGCTCGTGTGCCCCAATCGAACTGTAGGATGAAGGCAGCGTTGAGATGCTGTCTTCTAGCGTCTCAACGTTGTAAGTGACCTTGTGCTCCCTTTGGCAGCTGTGAAGTAGCGTCAAGACGCTGTCTTCTAGCGTCTCGATGCTGCGAGTTAGTTCACCCTAAACGATGGATACGCTGCACGACGTTTTGACCAACTTCAGACCAACGTCGAGAAGCTGAAAGCACAATGTGTTTTCAAAGATCATTTTTCACTATGATTTTGGGGAGAAAAGAGGCTAGGTTTGGAGCACGATTTTCAGAGGAAGAGAATCTTCCCATACAGTCTCTAGACTGATCCGAGGCTCGAGATTGTTGGCTTGATGGTGGGAACGGGTGTGGCATGCACTTCAGAAGTTTGTTTACCCTTTGTAGATTTGGTTTCATTTTCTAATTTCTTTAAGGGAGTCTCTATTTTTAAATGTGGATTTGAGTAGCGAGACTCCGCTTTAGTCTGTTTTGTAATACATTGGGGCATTCTTTATGCTTTGTTAATGTTATGGATTTTTTTTTTCTCGTTGTGATTCATTCATGTTTGTATGTTTAAGGCTTGTAATCTCCTGATAACAAATTTAATTATTAGATTGATTTAAGTTTTAGCTCGAGAGAGTAGAATTTAGATTAGAATATTGAATGCATGATTGTTGTAAATCATCGTGCGAGAGTGGGGGTTTACCAATAGAAGCAAGAATTATTATCTCTAGGGGATTTATTTTGAATTGTGATGACAAGCCAGATTGCTCTATGCTTGCGAGAGGATGGGATCACAATGGGTCTTTTAGGGAGTGATAATTAGTGGGAAGTTCATAATGCCTTGCTAGTGTGTGGGTAAGAAACGAAGAGGTTGAGTCTCCATGTTAGTAACAGAGTAGTTGAGCTTGAGAGAGGAAGCCAAACATTAGATTAATCCCAACTTATGATTGCATCCTGATAGATTAGCTCGTTTTGTTAATTAAGTGTATTGTCCCAAAGCATGTAAATTCGGTCTAAGGCACGCTCCCCATATGTCACCTCCAATTTAATTAGGAGTATGAGTAATGTAACTTAACTATTTATCTTAATAATTAGTTCCCTAAATAAAATGAGGTGTGAGTAACTATGGTACTTAATCAAACTATAAACTCAATCCCGAGGACGACACTCGATACTCAATTCCACTATACTAAAACTGACCCATACACTTGTTGTAACGCAATGTTGCGATCAGTTATTTAAATTATCTTGCTTCTTTTGTTTTATTTCTAAAAAAGAAAATCGTTGCTATTAATGTTTGGGGTTTAATTCTGTTTCTATAAAGCATTCTAGCTGATATGCTAAGAACAATTCTTTAGTACTGAGCATAACTATTGATCCAACATTCCCAGAATGTGTGAACCTTGAGGTGTTTGACTTATTGACTAGGATGAGAGCACTTGTTTGTGTTTGTTGAGAGTTGCAAACTTATTGACTCAACATTTTCTTGTGCAATAATTCAACAATTTTTCCCTATTCTTAGAACCCTACTTTTTGTTAGCTTCATTCTAGAAGAAAGTTTGCCCTAGCATTTAGGAAACTAACCTTTGCTCGATCGTTATTGCCTAAGATTCTTTAGACTAAGTTTGGGGATTTTCCCTGATAGCTAAGTACATTGAGGACAATGCACATTTTTAAGTTTGGGGATGTTGCGTCCCTTTTGGTCCTTTAAATTTTTTTTATGGAGCTTGATAATTTCATTCCTTTTTCCCGTACAACACACTTCTCACCCTTAAAAGCTTTCCTTTTAATAGGCCTAGTAACTAGGGGCAGTTATGACTACCTAAAATGCTCGAGTAGAGGTCTCAATTTTATATTGGGAGACTTATCTTTTTTAAGCTTTTTATCATCATGAAACATAGTTCTAGAATTATCTCTATTATGTCCAATAGATGCACAATTCGAAACAGAAGTATGGATGACAAGCTCAACCTCATGCATTTTGCATAAGCTACCACAACGAGATTTCAGCATGCTATTATTTTCATTCACAGTAGAAGAGACCACAAAACAATTAGAACTATACTCAGTAGTAGGCTTATCTAAAATTTCTATTTTATAGCACATATTGACCTCAGCAAGGTGTTGTATAGACCTATAGATATCAAACTCTACTTCATCGTCCACCCTCAAGGTTAGCTTACCTTGTTGTACGTCAATCGAGGCCCCTTCTTTGGCCAGAAATGATCTTCCAAGGATTATGGGTACCTCGACATCTTCTTCCATGTCAAACACCATAAAGTCTGCAGGGAATATGAGTTTGTCGACCTTGTCAAGAACGTCCTCTACTATGCCTCGAGGGCGAGTGATGGACCGATCTGCCAATTGTAGCGATATTGTGGTGGATTGCACCTCACCAAAATTCAGTCTCTTTTAAACAAACATAGGCATTAAATTAATGGAAGCTCCTAAATCACATAGAGCACGATTAACAAATAAACTACCTATAGTGTAGGAAATAGTAAAATTCCCTCGATCCTTTAGTTTCTCGAGCAGCTTCTTCTTTATGATGGCCGTCGCCACGTGCTTGCGACACAGAGCGACCGACGTCCTCAAAAAGAGAGATTTTAAAAAGAAAAAAGGAGTTGCCACCAACCTTTTTTATTGTGTGATTGGTCACCAAAGTACAATAAAATAAACAGAAAAAAGGGTATGCGAAAACCAGATTTTGGGGTTCGAGAATTGTTTGTGTGTGGGGAAGGTGTTAGCACCCCACAACAGCCATTAAAAAAAAACAGTAGCCAAAATTTTATCTTGAAATGTCTAAAAAGAAAAACACTTAAAAGAGGTATTTTAGTAAAAAGTCAATTTTAAAACAAATGTCTTATTTTATCTTTCATCCCTTCAACATTGGAAACTTGATTTGATAAATAAGTGGGAGCAACCCAATAATTTGGCTATATTAGAATTTTCCTGAAATTAAGGAAAAATTCTTCACCTCAAGAATATGAGAGAATTTTATCATTTCTCAACTCCGTTATAAGAAGCCATTAGGAACGAAAAAACTATGTTTTGTAAAACAAAAACTTTTAGTATATTCAATCTTTTCTTGGAATCAAATCTCGGACTCCCAAGAATTCTAGAAAATTGGACTCCAAGATATACATAGATTTTGTCATAGGATATTTTTTAAAAAATGTTTTAGCAATACATTTTGTTTTAAAAGATAAAAAAAAAAAAAAAACTTTAAAAATAATCACCTATGTTAAAACCTTTGTAAAAACAAAATATAGAGGTTTCAAAACAATTTTAGAAATTGTGGAAAACCTTTTAAAAGAGATTTTTAAAAAGTAAAACCATTAAAAAGACGAAAAGAAAATTAAAATGATAAGTAAACATAATAGATAAAATACAATTTAAAATGCAAATTACAACAACATAATAATAATAAATTATAACAATTGAAAAAAATAAATGTAATATACAAATTTAAGAAAAACATATTAGAACCGATCTCGGACTCCCAAAGAATCAATTCCTCACTTCAAGAATTCTAGAAAATCAGATTCCCAAATATTTCTAGATTCCGTTGTCAGAAATTTAAAAAAAAATAGTGCAACAAAAGAATATATTAATACGATACAATGTTTAAATAGAACCTAAAATAACTTAATCTAAATCTCTAATTAAAAGAAAAAAAATCTAAACATAAATATTGTAATATATTTTAAAATTAATAAAATGAAAAGGATACTAAAAAAATAATATTGAAAAAAATAAAATCAAATACTAAAGATATTTAAAAATAACAAAAAGAAAAGAATAATAATAGTAATAATAATAATAAATTAATTAATTAATTAATTAAAAAAAAAGGGGGAACGGGCAGAAAAGTTGGGGTGCGTTAGTGGCACTGCCCCTGTCGCGACATAATTTTTTTTTTCCTTTTTTTTTATCTGAAATAAACTAGCTTCATTTTTATCTTCTACCTCCTTCCTTCTCACATCTTCTCTAGTTTTTTTTTTCAACCAAAACGCTCAAACTTTCTTCCTTTTTTGTTTCTCTCATCCTTTTTTACTTTTCTGTCTTTTTCTATTCTTCTTCTTCTTTTACTCTCATTTTTTCTTCAAGCTCTCTTTTTCTTTTCCTTCATGTTCTTCCTCATTCTTCTCTCCAGTTCTCTATGTTTTTTTTACTCACCTCTTCTTTATTATTTCATACCTCTTCTCATCTTTCTATTTCTCTCAAGGAAGTGGATCAACAAAATAAAGGAAGAACTTTCACCTCGAAGGTGTTGGGTTTTATGTCTTAAAACTCGTGGTATGTAAACATTATGAAGATATTCTATTATCAATAAAGTGGTTATTGAAGTTATTCAGTAAATCCATTATTAAGTAATTGAATTGTTAAGTATAACTCTATAAATCCAATAAACTAAGAACCCATGGCTATAGTATAAATACTTGACTTTATGTGGAGACATAAAAATAGATCAAGTTCGAGTTAATAGCCAAAATGGTCTATAGTATATGGATTAGGCTGGGTACCTTATCCTGGGGACACTATAGGACACGACCCACTTTGTATATGATACAAACGATGTGATCCCGAATTGTTCATGTGGAGACATGCGAGTGGGGGCATTCTATACAAAGAGTTTGCATAAGACCAGACTACGAAATAGTCACTGTTTCTTTATAACACCGTTTACTGATAAACACTGACTTATTTCATAATTGATGACCTAGGTAACTCGATCTTAATCCTGAGCTAACTATGAACTCCTATTTATTTGGGATTATCCTTAGATCTGCATGTGTGAGAGAGGCTCATCATCGTCTGCTTAATAAGCCTCTCATTTTAGGGGTAAGACCAGGTAGATAGTAGGGGACATTTTCGTTCAAGATGGAATTCACTCCTACCCGACATTAGGAATAATAGAGAGGCTGTTCCCTTAAGTGGTGATTCCAAGTCTTGAACAAGGGGCCCCACCCTCTCATTTTCCCGAGAGGGACTCGATTTGGTGGTAGGATCACAAACCAATTGTTCATTAGAGGGTCAGTGGTACTTAAGGAACAAGAAGTAATCTAGGGGTAAAATGGTAAGTTTAACCTAGCTGAGATTACGAACAACCTGTAAAGGGTCGACTTACTAATCATGGTTATATCAAATGGACAGAAATATATCTATAGTGAAGGGAGTGCAGGTACGGGCTTTAGTAGAGTGACCTATTAGTTAACGAATGTTGGTTCGCTAGGTTAAAAAGTTTAACCGGTTAATCTCGGATCGTTGGAGCTTATGATCTATAGGTCTATTAGGTTCCTTGGCTAGCTCACATCGGATAAAACCTTAAACAGTGTGGTGAATGGATTTGAAACGTTCAAATTTCACTAAGAGGGTGAGCATTAAATATATTTGATATATTTAACGTCTCAACCTTTAATTGTGAATGAAATGTACAAAAAAAGTTGAAAACAATATTTAAATGAGATTTAAATATTATATATATGAATAAGGATTCATATTCCCAAAAGTTATTTTTTGGAAAAATCGGGATTAGTGTGGTTTTAATATTAATTTAATATTTAATATTAAAATAATATCATTAAATTAAAATTGGTTTTAATTTACAATTTTCTTTTTTATTTTGATTTGATCAAAAATAAAATGGAAAATTAAAAGAAAAAATCAAGTTAGTGGAAAAATCCACTAATATGATTTTTCCTTACATGATTTTAAGGTGTCATCTCCTTGTGTTGCGACAAATCGCACTAAATACATGAGGTTGAGGTGTCAATCTCTTGTGCATTTGAGATGTTCAATATTACTTCTATATATAGAAGAAATTTCAACTTAATTAAGGTTAGTTCCATAATTGAATTTTATGATAATTTTCGCTTCCAAAATACATGTGTTTTAAGTATTAGAACATTCTTCTCCCATCTAATTCTCCCTCAATTTCACCTCAAATTGGATCCCACAATCTGTTCTAAGGCCGGAGAATAGTCGAGAAGATTCTCATGGTAGTCTTGCATCCATTTGTGTTCAATTTCGTGGAGAATCGAGGAAGAACTTGAGCATCAAAGGTTAGTTTTCTTGTTCACTGTTTTTACTCTTTTATCAAGCATGTTTATCCTTTTAATTTACCAAATTAGAATGTAATTTTGATCCATTCTGCTGCACATGCATGTTGTTTAATCCTTCAATTGCTATTAGAGGATGCTAATTGCATTCCATTTACAATGATGGGGTTGAATTCATGATGTTAATGCATGTTGGTACTAAAATGGAGTTTTCTAATTTTGGCATTTTTTGTAGCTTTCAATTGTTGAAATAAATTGTAATTACCAGGTAATGTAAGGGCTTAAATGTATGATAAAGGGTCTACAATTTATTGGAGTCAATTAGAGTTGAAATTAAGATGTAATTTGGAGATTTGGAGCAAGAACAGAGCTGGACAAAAGTAGTATTTTAGTTGCTGCCTAGGCAGTGTCGAGACGCTGTTCATCACCATCAAGACGCAGTTCTTTAAAATTCCAGAAGTGCGCAATTAAGGTTGGTCCGGTCAGGTTCAGCCCCTGCAGTTGGTTCAGCGTTGTTTTGGTCCTTTAGAGGCCGGTTCAGTCCCTTTTCACATGGTTCAAGCCGGTTTGAAGTGGTTCAGGTCAGTTCAAGCACTTTTTGGAGATTATTATTGTAATAATTTAGCTATTTGTGTGCTTGAGATGCCAAAATCAACCCATTTTAGCTTGTTTATTTTATTATGCATTGTGAATGTATGTTTAAATTAAATTAAATCTTATATGCATAACGTATGTCATATCGATTTCAAAACCCCACCATAGGATAATCATGCTTCATGCATTGCAAGTATGTTATAAGTGTTATAATATATAGTATGCATGGATAGATATCACGAGAATTAGTATAAGTGTTATATTAATTTATGATATATATGCAGTATGTTATAAATGTTATAATATATAGTATGCATGGTTTAATATCATGAGAATTAGTATGAGTGTTATATTAATTTATGATATGTATGCGGATGTATGTGTTATGGATGTATGTCTTTTATTTTTTAAGTGTTATAAAATCTATTAGACATTTGAAACCTATAACTCAAATAAATAGCATGCTCACTTAGGGTTAATGAATAAAAAAACACCTCCTTTCATATTTAGTTAAGGTCAATTTCTTGTAAAACTAAGTTTACAAAACTCACCCTGCAAGATCATGTCTAAGGTTGAAGGTATAGCTGACGTTTTACGAAACACCTGCTACTTGAGGATCGAGCTGGCATCTGAGTTGAGTTAAGTCGATTTTATGAGCATGTGTGACTGATGTGAAGTAATAAATGGTTTATCACCTAGACATCGTAGGTTTAAATCCAGTATAAACGTTACGCTCGAATTAATCACCTAGACTTAGGTTGTTTTATTAGTTGAAATACACCTAAGTAAAAGAATACCTAAAATCTTATAGAACACTTTAGTGGCAGAGAAATAGCACATATGATGTATTATTTTTTAGCTCTCATGTCCCTAAGAGTTCACACCATGATTTTTATGCATGGCTTCGTGTCTCTTTTACCGGCACTGCTCCATTTAGAAAGTGTTTGCATAAATCAAGAACAAGGTGAATAAGGGAAGTAGTTCATAGTAAGTGGGTGAAGAGTATGCGTCAACATGTCCTACAGTCTCTTCCATTAGGTCCCACCGTGAGATTCCTATGTTGCACCTTTTTGGCGTTATTATACGCGTATATCCAATCGGAGGGTTTGTTACATGGGATTCGGAACATTGTTAACTCCATAAATGGATAGGGTTTCTTAGACTCCTTTTCAGCATTGTCTTTCCCTCTAGAGCTTGTTTGATTCCAATCTCTGAAATCTAAAAATGGAGGTTTTACACTTACAGGGTTTACTAAGTGTTAGTTAATTCTTGACCGAATTAATGATAACTAAATGCTAATGGAATAAGAGTTATTATGGTATTAGTGTTTAGTCAAGAATGTCTCGATTTAGTGAATGAGTGATTGACTGCCCCTCGGTGGCGATTGTTCTGACTCACTAAAGTATCATTGCAAATTAAATAATCTTGGGTAGTTATTAAAATTTGCTAAAATTGATTGGGTTATGAAAATAAGGTTAATTAATTTACAAATAGAATTTGTTTATCTTTTAAGCAATGACTAGTTCTATAATCCAATTGCTAGCTTCTGAAAAACTTAACGAAGATAACTACGCCACGTGGAAATCAAATCTAAATACGATACTCGTAATTGATGATCTATGATTCGTTTTACTAGAGGATCGTCCTCAAAATCCTAGCTCAACAGCAAACTGAAATGTTTAGAATGCCTATGACAGGTGGACGAGGGCGAATGAAAAAGCCCAAGTCTACATTTTGGCCAGTATGTCTGATATATTGTCCAAAAAGCATGAGAAAATGGTCACCGCCACGGAGATCATGGACTTGTTGTAGGCAATGTTTGGACAACCGTCTTCATCGACCATGCACGATGCTTTAAAATACATTTACAACTACCGCATGAAAGAAGGAACCTTTGTTAGAGAACTTGCTCTTGACATGATGGTCCACTTTGACCTAGCGGAAGTAAACGGTGCTGTCATAAATGAGAAGAGCTAGGTCAGTTTCTTCATGAAGTCTCTTTAGAAGAGTTTTCTGTAGTTTCAAACTAATGCCATGATGAACAAGATTGAATACAACGTGACAACTCTTCTCAATGAGCTCCAAATTTACCAATCATTATTAAAGAATAAAGGTGTAGAAGTAGAAGCAAATGTTGCTACTTCTTTCAAGAAATTTACAAGAGGATCGTGCTCTGAAGGTAAATCTGGCCCCTCCACTAATATGATTTTTCCTTACAAGATTTTGAGGTGTCATCTTCTTGTCTTGCCACAAATCCGACTAAATGCATGAAGTTGAGGTGTCAATCTCTTGTGCATTTAAGACATACAATATTACTTCTATATATAGAAGAAATTTCAGTTAATTGAGGTTAATTCCATAATTGAATTTTGGGATAATTTTGGTTACCAAAATACATGTATTCTAAGTGTTAGAACATTCTTCTCCCATCTAATTCTCCCTCAATTTCACCTCAATTTGGATCCCACAATCCATTAGAGGGCCGGAGAATAGTCAAGAAGACTCTTGTGGTAGTCCAGCATCTGTTCGTGTTCAATTTCGTGGAGAATCGAAGAAGAACTTGAGCATCAAAGGTTAGTTTCCTTGTTCACTATTTTTCCTCTTTTATTAAGCATGGTTATCCTTTTAATTTAGCAAATTAGAATGCAATTTTTATCCATTCCGCTGCGCATGCATGTTGTTTAATCCTAAAATTCGTTCTGCTTAGCTGCTTGAAATCAATAATTCTTGTTAATGTAGTTGGCTTGCTCTAATTGAGGGTCCTCCCAAGTATGGTGTGAATGGTACGCTACCATCGATGAAATCAACTGAGGCTTTCCCTGCATAGTAAGATTATTCAGGATGTTAGTCAATGTAGCCACTTGTCCCTTAAAAGCACTTACCTCATTGACATTATGAAGTCCAGGGGCTCGAGTAGCTGATGTCTCTATAGGCCAGTGGTAGCTCGTGGCAGCCATATCCACAAGGATCATGTGGACCACCTCTACAGTCTTTGAAACTAGTAAGCCCCCTGCAGCTGCATCCAAAATGGATTTAGTAGCACTGGTTAAACCATCATAAAAAAACTGGATTTAAAGCCAGCTAGGAAAACCATTTAAAGGGCACTTGTATAAGAGGTTTTTATAACACGCCCACGCCTCGAACAGCTACTCTGTCTCATGTTGCCTGAAGGCACCGATCTTCAATCTGAGCTTCAAGGTTTTCGTTGGTAGGAAATATTTGTTCAAAAATGCTTGAGCCAACTCGTCCCACATGTTTATACTTCCAGCAGGTAGTGTCTCTAGCCAATCCTTTGCACGATTCTATATAGAGAAAGAAAATAAGCGTAAGTGAATGGAACCAACTGAAACACCACTAACCTTAATGGTACTGTCAACTTCTAGAAATGATCGTATATGTTTGTGAGGGTCTTCAGTGGGCTGTCCTCTGAAGGCAGTCTCTCAAGCCATTTGGATCAATCCTAGCTTAAGCTTGGAATTATTAACTTCTAACAGTGCATGTGCTATCTCGAGCTGAGCTATAGAAATTAATGGCTGGATATAATTTCTGATCGAAAGCACAGCCCCCTATTTCTCAGTCGTGTTCATCTGATATACCTTATTCTCTCTCAAATTCCTCCTGAATGTTTTATCTATTTTTGGATCAAATGGAACAAGGTTAGCTTCTCTAGCATGGCTTATGCACCAACACGAACAAAATCAAGACAAAAATAATATACACCCTAAAGTAAGACCAACAACGTTCTCTTAATGTAAATAGAAACTAAAAAAACATTGATCCCTAGAAACGATGCCAAAAACTTGATCGCAACCCATTGCATTACCTCAAGTGAACAGGTCAAATTGTAATATAAAATGGTCTAAGAGATTGAGTATCGTCATATGGGAATTAGGTTATTACTGTACTTAGTACTGAAATAATAGTTGTGAAATTGTACCTAGGGAAATGAATGGTCATGCAATAGGTCTAATCTAGAAAGCGAATAAATTGAGAAGAAAGTCAAGGAACAACGTAGTTCTAGAGTGTTAGTGTTGTAAATGGTGCAATTAAATATCTAATTCCACCTGAAAGATGCATTTAGTTACAAATTTCCTAAGTCTAAGGTTATAAACCTAGGCTTCCCCCTCTCGAGGTCCACCGACGCTCATTAAGAATTCCCTACATGATATCTTGCCACAAGAAGATAAAAAGTGGAAGAAAAGTACCATATTTCGGAACTCACACGCGCCTCTATCAGTTTCACACATAGAAAAACATGCATCTAAATCCCAATGTCTCACTTTACTACCCTCTCTTTCGAACAAAGCAGTAAAACAACATGCAATACATCTACTGGCCAGATAAATGTAAAGAATAATGTTGGAATTTAGAAGTGGTAAATATGCATTAACGAGTTAAAACCTGATAATTAATCGTCCTTAAAACAATTCAACAACCTAAAACTAATGGGTTTAGCTAAAATACATCCTCAAATGCAGATTGGAACAACCAAATATAGTAGATTATCGCATAATAAAGAGAGAAAATAAAAATTATGTGTCGATTATTCCCAGTCTTCGGCTCCGAACCGACTCTCTGCTCGTGATTTTCACCACTAAACACTACCAAAGCTTCCCAATCATCCCCAACATGAATGCCCACCGAAATATGGGTTTGTACCTTGAAAATTGCATTGAAAACAGCTCCCAAATTCCCACCGAAATATGGGTTTGTACCTTGAAAATTGCATTGAAAACAGCTCCCAAATTCCAACTCCCTAATTAATTTCACGAAAAACAACATATAGAATCATATGCAGCAGCGTCGAGACGCTGCCATTTAATATTACAAGAGTGCCACTACTTATTTGTAAGATGGAGAGGAAAATTTTTGTAGCGTCTCGACGCTACTTCATAAATTTAGAATTTGCCTTCTCCTGATATGAATGGCGTTGAGATGCTATAATCCCAGCGTCTCAATGCTACAACTTCTATCCTTCTCTTCACTATTTGGGCATCTCAACGCTCTAGCCTGGCATTGAGATGCTGTGCTCTTGGGTTTTGGCTCTTTTTGACATATCTCCTTTGTTCCTTAGCCAAATTTGCTCTTCTTAGGTTCATTTTTCAACCCCAAGAACACCAAATCTATATTTTAGCCTCCAAATGCTCGCTTCTTACAAATTCAATAAATAAAGCATCAAAGTACACGTAAAAGACCACAAAACTACTAGAATTTAGACCTTAAAGTAACACTTTCTAGAGTTTTATTAGAGGCATCAATTGAATGATTATTGAGAGATTCATGCTTATTTGTTATTGGTTTCAACTATTTTGTTAGCAAATGAATGCGAGAGCATTATTCTAGCAAAAGAAAGTTAAAATATTGATCGAGCATTTTTGTAGCAAAATGAAGGAGATATCCGCGTGAAAATGAAAGGGATAAAATCTTTCATTTTGAAATCCAACAATCGTGGGATGAATGACAAGTGGATTATTTGACCTGATAAGCCTTCTAACCATGAGACAAAACTTATACAAAGAAAAGGATGCTGCCAAAACAATGATCCATTGCTTTGTTCGGAGTTTTTAGAATCAAAATTATCGAGAGTTAGAGTTAGAGACTTTTCTGTCAGTTTTCTACATGATTGACTAAAGGCAAGGAATCAGAGACGAAAAAGAAGCTGCGGAAAAACACACTATCAGTGAAAGCTAAAGAGAAAAAGAAGATTCATTTAGAATATTCGTTGGAGTATAGAATTCTGCATTATTCTTTCATTCGAATCACTTGTCTTTATAAACTCATTGTTAATATTCGTTTTTCTGTCTTTTAATTATTGTAGCATGAACTAATCACCTTTAGGTAAGTATTAAGGGTGATGTTATCAATTTGATTTAGAACTAAAGTAAGGTTTGTTGAATTGAATTTTTTTTTCTGGTGTTCTTAATTGATTATTATTTGTGACTGGCTAGGCGACATGCATGAATATCTTTTTTATGTTTCGTGAGAAAATATGAGGAGTAGGTTGCCTTTAAAATACGTTAGCCTTTTGATTAGGTTAGTAGTTGGCTAAGTGAGGAGATTAGAGATAATCACTCACCTAATGCACAAATACGACAAGTTTAATTCATATAGGTTAATGGGAGTTAACTTAAGATGTTTAGGAAATCTGGGGGAATTCTGAGACTATTGTTGTGTGATTCAATTGTACAATTCTTTAGCATTGTATCTCAAGGAAAATAGCATTATACCTTAATCCAAGTCTATTCATTCATATCGTTACAATTCGAAAATATTCTTTTTATTCCGTCATTTACTTTAATCCAACATTAGTTGATATTAAAAGCACAATGATTTAAGTGTTTACCTTTGAATTCTCTAAAATTGGAGTTAGAATAAGTTGAAATTTACCACAAATGCCTTTCGAGATGATATAAATACTAATCACTTGTTGCTGACTGTGTATTCTTTCAAATCCTTAGCCTAATTATCATTAAATTTTTTACTTCACTCTACACAAGGAACAAATTTTCTTTGCAATCCATCAATCAAAGCCCTATCTTATTCCCTTCGCAATCCTGCTTTTGGTTTCCCAAGATTTCATATCCACATATTGCTCTCTCATATCTTTCGTAACAACATAACTTTTTTTCCTTTCAAGTCACAACCTTTATTTTCAAGCAAACACATTTTTGTGAAAGTATACTCTATTTTCCAGACTTATCACTTACAAGGGATTAACATTCATTTTCTTGACAACAATCCTTCTTGTTACACTCTCTTGCCCCTAAGAATGGCAACATTGGTGATGAAGCACACCTAAATTTTGGGAAAGCAATAACATTCAGGTAACACTCATCCTTATTTATATATATATATCTTAACAAAACCTTCCCTCTGAATTACTTTTTGACTCAGTGGTAAATAATGAGTGTCATAAATACCCTTGGTTACTAGGCCTACTTAGAAGGAAAGTTTTTAAGGGAGAGGAGTTGTTGGGGTTGGTGCCCTAAATCTCATGAGTTTCTTAATTTTTGTAATTATTGTAAACAAATTATTTATTTAATAAAATAAGATGTTATTTTATTTTACTTATAGTGTGCATTAACCCAA
>JAOANK020255195.1:0-15492 GCA_026257165.2 Telfairia occidentalis
TCAATAACAACTTTATTGATAATATAGAAAGTATTTACAAGCCACTCGAGTTTTAGGACATACACACCCAACAATGATAACATTAAATTTAATCCAATGTACTTAAATATTAGACGCGATGGCATAATACTGATCTTGCATATAATCGTTTTGAATGATTAAAACTTAAATGCAATAGTATTCACTCTTCTAAACGTCTTGCGCGATCGTTGCATTGAATTAAAACTATAACCCGAATCACCGTCTACTAAATAATCTGCGCAATCGTGTCATTTGATCGTCTAAGTCTTCAAAATGTCTGCACGATCGTGTAACAAATTCCAACTCGATGCTATCAAAGTTCGGCCCATTTGACCATACCAACCCAATAGTATAAAATTTAATCGCGACATTAAAAAATTTCAAATACTTATAAAAAAATTCAATGAAATTTCAGATCGACAGCATACAGTAAAAAACTAGAGTTCATGCCCATTAAAAAAGTCTAAAAAGTATGAGTATTTGACCATAATTGTACGGCATATTGGCGTCCAAAAATTTACAATAAAAAATCCCACAGTCACCACTACCATACTGCAATGGAGCCGATAGGCGATGTATAAGCCATGGCGACATACCTAGCTTCTAATTCTTCTTGTTGATGCCACAGTGGTGGAGAACAGCTGGAAGGATGTGAGCCATGAAATTCAACTCCTTGTGTAATGACTGCAATCGTGTCGACGAATGAAGTGAGTCACATAGATTAAGTTTGCCTTCACACGGGTCAATTTAAAGTAACACCCAATGAGAACCACCAATGTTAAACGAGAGGTATACACATCCACTTTCGACCATGGTGTATTGTAATTGGTCTTATTGCCCTTCACGAATTGAAGCACACTACTATCAACCTTACTCCAATCGAAACATCTAGGTTGGTGACTTGAAGAACTGTACAACTACGCCAAAACTCCATCAGACTGTCGTAGTTCATTCTAATGAAACATATAATATTGTTAATTAAAGATGTATTCTACGTTCAGAATACAAAAGTTGGAACATACACTTATAGTGAGGAGTATAGAACTGACAACAAATTTTGAATGATGTAAGTTGGGGATGGCAATCGTCTTAAACTTCTTGTACATGAATAGGAAAATAATGTTCATTTCCTAGTAATAACAAGTGTTAGGTACAAGAGCAAGATCTTAGGTAACATTATTGAAAGAACGTTAAATAAATAAAATGCCAAATCACATAGACTAATATCATCACCAAGCCATTTGGATGGGGTCAGCAGATGACGAAACTAGGTTTTTCCAAGGAGTTGAAAGACATAGTTCGTAAAAACTTGTCATCTAACCATCGCTTCAAACCTGCCTCCAATTTCATTAGTATTGCAAACAATGCGTTATATAAAACAATCTCTAGTGTGGTCTTCTTGCATTTGTTTTCCACTCACGTAAGGTTTCAGCAACTTTCATGGTTGCTTTCTTTTTTTGCTTTCTTTAAGTAAATGATGGGTCATAGATTCATCAATCTAACACAAGTACAATAAGTAATATATAGATAATACAAACACACAAAAGGATTTTTTATATTGTAGATAGATCAAGATTAAGATTAACAGACCTTCTTACATTTTTTATCAACCGTAAAATATGAACAACAGGAGGTGGTTCACGTAGACACATTTGAACTAATCCATCCACATAAATCGTATCTTCGTTTATGTTGGTATCACCACTCTTATCTTCATTTCTATTGGCAGCATCCTCATTACTTTCGTGACTTAGTGTACAAGGCCCATCTGTGAACTTACCACGATCGGCTGACAACAACTATTCACGAAGGAAAAATTCATGAAATAGAAATTACAAATTGATTCTAGCATAATTTGGGGGAAGTGTAACTGAATACCATAATCAAACTTTCTATGTTTGCATTCATTTGATCTATCTTCCAATTTGCAGTGTCTAAGTCATCTTGCATACAAGCAACACGAGCGTCAAACCTTTGAATATTCGCATATATATCCTTTGTAACAACATAAAAATTATCCTCCAGTTGGACGTCCTTTAGGTCATTGGGTATTGATACTGATGGCGAGGTATCAAGTCGAGGTCGAGGTGGAGATGGTGAGGAAGGATTCTGCGGAAGGTAATCGGACGAATGGATATTTTCCACCTTATCTATTTAAGATAACTATAAATGATAAGAAGGTAATCGAGTAAATTTAGATTGTCATCGTGTCAACTGATCGCTCTCGTCAATTTTAATGCAATAAATTTAAATATAGATTGCTTGAATTGATTGCATGTAACAATTTAAATCGAGTAATACGATCGCATTGGTCATACAATATCGGGTTGTCCAATCGACTCAACTTGATAGGATTAGTGAATTGCAATCGTCTTTGATGATCGAGATTGCAAACTTTGAACGAATAAACAAGATTGTATCATTTAATAATGAAATCACCACGGAATAAATAAATACATTGGAAGTTAAAAAAAGTAAACAACTAAAGTGGGGTGGAGAGAATCGAGTCACAGTACACGAAATAGAAATACAAGTTAAAACAACTAGTATAGAATAGTCAAGTACAAGAGATTCAGACTTTAAATCACAAAAACAATGACATGCCTAGATTCCTATGAAAAAAATCTAGGAGTGGGGTTGAAACCGACTTTCATGTATCTATGTCTAACCTGTTGGTCAGTTCGTCTATTGAGCACTGTGTGAGATTGCGAGAAGAACGAGAAGACTAGCGATGAGAAGGACAAACAATGAATTTACTAGTAAAAGAGAGGAGGAAGAAGAAGAAATAGTGAAACAGAAACAAAAGGGTATACTGGTAAAAGTAAGTAGTCTGAAAAGTAAAAAAAAAGTGTCAAAGGGTTCGAAAAACTAAAAATAAGGTTACAAAAATTTAAAATAGAAGAGGGGGTCAATTCTAAAAGAAAAAACTGATAAGAGGACAGAAATGACAATTTTCCACCATAATTTGTATTGAATAATTACTTTACTTTTAAAGATTATGTTTGTTTAGCAATAATTTGTTTCAATATTCTTTATATTTTAAATCATATGTTTGAAATCTATCCAAATTCAATAACTAAAGAGAGGTCATGATCATGTCTGTTTTTCAAATTTGGATTGTCCATAAAATGTTTTTTAATAGAAAACAATAAAAGATATTCTTACTATAGGCATGAGCATAGTATTCAATTTTTCGACTTTTGAGTATGTCCATGGATTCAACTTTTTTATGAAAGGTGAATCAACCTTTTTAATATATCATAGAAAAATTGATGAAATATAAAAAGTTAATAACAAAATATCATTAATATGTATTAGTAGTTAAACTATTGTATGGTTAATTAGTTGAAAATAACATTTCTATTATTCATTCTATTAAATACTTGGTTAAGCTCATTATATATGCAGAGCTCTGTAGTAGTCAAAATCATTAATGAATATTACAGAGAATTATCTTCTTCTCTCTCTGTTCAATCTTGGTATCAGGGCCAAATTGACGAGTGTCCTTTTTTTTCCTCATTCCTGGTGTCTCTTACTTTGCTCGATAATGGCTAATAATTCCTCAACACTTTCGAGAGTTGTGAATTCAATTGCTCAAACTTCTCCTTGTTCTTGCTATCTAACATTTGTAATCTTGTGCCAATTCGTCTGGATTCTACAAACTTTGTGATCTAGAAGTATCAAGTGGCATTGATTCTTAGGGCTCACTCCTTGTTTGGGCATATCGATGGATCCACACTCGTTCCTCCTCAATTTGTGCATTCCAAAAATGGAACCCTCACTTCTAAGGTTAGTCCTGCCTTTCTTCAGTAGCACTCTCGTCATCAAGCATTGATCACGCTCATCAATGCGACCATATCTCCTTCGGCTCTTGCGCATGTAGTTGGATCCACCACGTCTCAAGATTTGTGGTGTTCACTTGATCGTTCTTACTCTTCTAAATCAAGATCGAGCATTCTTGAATTGCAATCAACCTTGTACAAAATTAAGAAATCAACCATTGAATCTGTTGAATGATACACACGACGTATCAAAGAGCTTGTCAATCGTCTCGCTGCTGCATCAATTCAAATTGATGACGAAGACATTCTCGTACATACGTTGAATGGCTTGTCTTCTGACTTTAGTGCCTTTTGGACTTCAATTCGTACACGAAAGGACTCACTTACCCTTGAGGAGCTTTATGTCCTTCTCATTGCTGAAGAAAAGACATTAATCAAACAGAATACTTACCAGATCTAGTTCCAACTGCAATGTCTAGCGTTTGAGGTAATGGAGGAAATAGTTCTTCGAATCACCCTAATTCTCAGGGAAATGAAAAAACAACAACTCAAATTTCAAAGATACTTCAAATTTTCTGAATCAAGGCGACGACAGGGGAAATTTTAATGGTCAATTCCAGAGTCCTCCTAATCCAATTGGTATGAATTCCTCTGAGCACACGAACTTTGTTTTGGGATGAGGTAACCATAGTTCAAATTCTTCTAGTAGTATCAAAATTGTCTGTCAAATCTGCCAAAAATTAGGACATAACGCCCTAAATTGTTATAATCAGATGAACTTCGCATTTCAAGGGCGCCACCCTCAAGCTCAATTAATGGTAATGGTCGTCGATGCTATGTCTCAGCCCAGTGCTTCTTTATCCAATGCTACTAACTCGAATTCATTTCGGCTTTCTGACAGTGGATGCAACTCACATATTACAAATGTTTTGGCTAATCTCAGTCCCACATCTACTTACAACGGGGAAGAACCCATTATTGTTGGCAATGGTCAACAATTAAATGTCACCCACATTGACAGTGATAATGTTCGTACACCATCCTGTGTTTTTACCTTGTCTCATGTACTTCATGCTCCTGAATTAGCCACGAACTTGCTATTTGTAAACACGTTTTGTCGTGACAATGGTTGCCTCTTTATATTTGACTCCGACTGATTTATGATTCAGGATAAGGCCTCAGGCAAGGTTTTATACAGAAGACAGAGTGTTAATGGCCTTTATCCTATACCAAGTTCGCTTGCTTTATCTCCTACTCAGTCTGATACCAGTTCTGATTTACCTTCTCAAACTGCCTATTTTCTGGCTAATAAGGAGTGCGTGTTGTGGCTTAATCGGTTAGGCCATCCTGCATCTAAAACTTTGAATCACATGTTGTCTAAACTTGGTTTATCTTCTAGTTCTGCTATGAATACCTGTAGTTGAGTGAGTTGTCTAAAGGCTAAAATGAATAAATTGCCATTTCCTATATCTCACACTTTCACATTAGCTCCACTTGACCTGTTGCATAGTGATGTACGGGCCTATCCCCCGTTGTTTCTAACACAAAGTGATGTACGGGCCTATCCCCCGTTGTTTCTAACACAGGATGTTGATACTATGTGATCTTTGTTGATGACTTTTGTAAGTTCTCTTGGTTGTTTCCTCTGGCTTTCAAGTCTGATTGAAATTTGATTTTTGCAAAAATGTGTTCCACTTATTGAGAATCTTCTGTTCTCGAAGTTAAAAAAATTTCGTTCAGATGTAGGAGGTGAATTTTTGAATGCCTTTGTTGCTTCTTTATTTGATTCTAAGGAAGTGTTGCACTAAAAATCATATCCTTATACATCAGAAAAAAGTAGAGTAGCTGAGCGTAAACGTAGACATATTGTAGAAACAACCCTATCCTTGCTCTTTCACTCATCTGTTCCACTAAAGTTTTGGCCTTATGCCTTCTCAACGATCGTCTTCCTTATTAATCTAATGTCGTCATCTTCCTTGGACATGCTTTCTCCTTTTGAGAAGCTATTTGGTCACACTCTTGACTTGTCTCGTTTAAAGGTGTTTAGATGTGCCTGCTATCCCTTGTTAAAACCATATAACCAGCATAAATTTGCCCCTAAAACCTCTCCCCATGTCTTTCTTGGCTACACTCTCGAATTCAAAGGTTACATATGTTACAACCTAACTACAAAAAAACCAATTGCTTCCAGACATGTTTTTCATGAAAATGTCTTCCCCTTTGCAGGTTCATCCAACCATATCTCTTCAAATTTTCCCTCCTCTAATCTTATCACCCTCCTTATCACTCTTTTGTCTTTATCCACTTCCCCACATCCCAATACGTCTATACCTTCCCAAACCCATCCACCTCCATCAACCTCCTCTGTACCGACTATCCTGCCTACACCTATTGTTCCACCTACTCACGCTGTTGACACCTCTCTAACAGCTTCTTTACCTTCTTCTTCTGACCCATGTGACCCACCCATTTTCTCTACTTTGCCTTCTGAATCTTGTGAACCTAACTCTATCTCCACTGCTGTTTCACCCTTCCCTCCCTTATCTCACACCCCAAATCCAGTTCTTTCTTCCCACCCAATGCAAACTCGCTCCAAATCTGGCATATTCAAGCCTCGTATATTTGCCTCAGTCTGCTCATTGGTGCCAAAAACTCCCACGTCTTACTCTGAAGCATCTAAATATGGTGAGTGGCATGCAACTATGTCTGAAGAATTCTCGGTTTGTTAGCAACAAGGTACGTGGCCATTAGTTCGTCGATCTGATGACATGAACATCATTGGTTGTAAGCGGGTGTTTCAAACGAAATTTCATCCAGATGGCTCCATTGCTTGGTACAAAGCATGCTTAGTTGCCAAAGGGTATCACCAAGTTGAAGAGTTTGATTTTGATGAGACGTTCAGTCCAGAAGCCGACCATTCGTGTCATTCTCACTCTTACATCTCAGTTTAATTGGTCATTAACTCAACTTGATGTCAAGAATGCATTTCTTCATGATCATTTGAAGGAGGAGGATTTCATGTTCTAACCCATTGGTTTTATTGATCAGTCTTGCCCTTCTTATGTGTGTAGTTGCATAAGAGCCTATATGGTCTTAAACAAGCCCCTCGGGCTTGGTTTGATAGATTCACCTCTCACTTATTGACTCTTAATTTTGTTGCCTCGGGTGTTGACTCTTCCTTGTTTGTGCGTGCTGTGGATTCATCTTAACATTTTTACTTCTTTATGTTGATGATATTATCATCACTGGCCTTGATGAAACGTATATTGCTAGTTTGAAACGTGAACTGGCCATGGAATTTCAAACCTTAGATTTGGGCTCTTTACGTTATTTTCTGGGACTGGAAATTCATTATGCTTCTAATGGTATTTTTGTCAATCAAGCTAAGTATTTAACTGACCTTCTTGATTCTTCTGGAATACTATCTGTCAAAACTTGTTTGACTCCCATGTCCACTTCTGTGGATGTTTATGCTCATGCCCCGCTTATGAATGATGTTGCTCTATATCGGAAGATTGTTGGTTCCTTCCAATATCTAACCTTTACTAGGCCAGATATCACTTTTGTTGTTAATAAGGTTAGCCAGTTCATGCATCAACCTATTGAAATTCACTTTACTGCCGTAAAATGAATCTTGAGCTATCTTTGTGGTACACGTACTCTTGGTACCTTGTTTCATGGTGGTGTTCTATCTTTACAGGCATATTGAGATGTTGATTGGGTGGGCGATTCCTTAGATTGGCGTTCAACTACTGGATTTGTGGCTTTCCTTGGCTCACGTTCCATTTCTCTGTCTGCCAAGAAACAATAGATTGTCTCTCGATCCTCCACTGAAGTCGAGTATAGATCTCTTGCTACCATAGCTGCTGATTTATATTGGTTAAGGCAACTCTTATGTGATCTTCATGTATTCCTTAAGGATCTATCTACAATATGAAGTGATAATATTTCAGTCATTTCTCTTGCTAGTAATCATGTATTTCACAGTCGAACAAAGCATGTTGAAATAGACTATCATTTTGTTCGTAAGAAGGTTGTTCGGAATGATCTTGCAGTTCCATTTTATTACTTCTAAAGATCAACTTGCAGATTTGTTTACAAAGGCCCTCTCAACTCAATCGTTTCTTTCCTTACATAGCAAACTCATGTCTTCTCTTTAGAAATGTGTTTGAGGGGGTATATTAGTATTTAAACTATTCTATGGTTAATTAGTTGAAAATAACGTTTCTGTTATTTATTCTGTTAAATACTTGGTTAAGCTCATTATATAAGCAAAGCTCTATAATACCCAAAATCGTCAATGAATATTACATATATTATCTTCTTCTCTCTCTATTCAATCAATATGGACATAATATTAATAATAAGAAAGAAATTTAAACATTATAAAAGGGGTCGTGCTTTGGTTAATTTACACATTTTTTGTGATTTTTTTTAACAATATTTCTAAAATTATCATTGACATTTTATCGATATTTCCATCCATATTTTCATAAATTTGAGATCTTGACATTTTCATCAATATTGATATTTAAAATCTTGAGCATAAGACAATTAACAGGTGTGTAGAATACAATTTCTTTTTAAATATTGTTTTTTTTTAAAGATGTTCCATTTTGGTTGGAGGCATGTGTGGGAGCTAGAAATTTTGTTAGGGAGGGAAAAAAATTTTGCATTCTCACTTTTTATGTATGTTATTATTTCAATTCCATAAATTTAGAAGTTGAAAATTAAAAAGAAATCTTAGATTATTTATATAATCTATCAATCTAAGATGAATGGAGTGGGAATAATCGCTCAATCTTCTTCATTCTTCATTCCAACCCTAATTCTGGGGAGAAATTGAAAATTTAGTGTTATAGTAAGTTAGTGATTATTTTTAAAATAAATATATTTAAGTAAAACAGTTTTGGTAAAAGTACTTCAAAGTACATCTTTAAGATATTCATAATCACTTTTAAGTACGTAATCAAACATCATAAAAATTTTGAAAACTAGGAAAATTTCACCCGTCAGGTTTAAACAAAGGGGCAAAGCAAGCTTCATTCTTCATATATGTGTTAGTTCATATAAAGAAAAGGGTGAGAGAGAGAGAGAGAGAGAGAGAGAGAGAGAGAGGAGAGTTTAGAATATATACTAAAGGCAAAATGTGTAAAAGGAAAGGCAATATTTTACTTTAGAAATGAGTAATAATGGGCCATTTGCATGCTTTGAATCTCCATTTAGGTTGGGCTAATTGGATGCTCTCACGTGGCCTATAGCTCTTCAATCCAAGGCCCCCATATTCAAATGCTGACAACACAAAAGGGCCAACAGAATGTTCCCCAATGCCGTATTTGCATTCCTCTCTTTCTTTTTGCTTTTTTATTTGCTTTCACAAATCCAATGGAATCATGCATCGCCATTTGCTTTTCTTAACACATAAAAGCACATTCTTTCCCTTTGTCCCAATCGCTAAAATCAATTCTACTTGTTAATTATATTCTTGTAATATTCTTTCGTTTCTTCCTCTTTCAATGCATGTTATGTACATACGTATTCTAGTCAGCTTTCTATTGACCAAAAAAAAAAAAGTTTTCTTCTTTGGTACCGTTCTTAGCCATTATTCTACTTCTATTAATTTGGTTGTAATTTCTACCTAAAATAATTTATTAAAAGTATGGTACCTAAAACTCCAGCATTGGTTTGTGAGTGAGTAAAATCTTATGAATAAAACATCATTTTATGGTGTGAGATTTTTTTTGTAGCAACTTCTTGGAGTTTTGGACCAAAAAGTGGACCACATCAAATAAGTAGGGGCCACTGAAGAAGTTCTCCAATACAAAAACAAAAATGATGTACGTGCTTTGATTATCTTCTAAAGTTACCTAGGTTTTAGTAGTTAGATGTAATTAAGATCTTTATTATTGTAGATAATATATCATATATGGATGGGAGGGGAATGACTATGACATATGTTTTCCCAAGCTTTTTTTTTTTTTTTTTTGTTAATAATTTGGTTTTGCTAGGTTTGAAGTCTAAAAGAGGGAGTTTTGAAAAAGTCTCCTACATGGGTGCCACAAGATGCCTAGATTGGGTTAATTAGAACCACATATTTGTACTTTGTTCAAGGCATGCAAAGCTTTAATCTGTGTGTATTGCTATGTGTGTATGTAAAGGCAAAAGAAAAAGAAGAAACAAAAGAAAAGAAAAGAAAAAAAGTGGGGTTTGAAAACATTTGAAATGTAAAAGAAATTGAGTACAAAATGAGTTGTGTTAATGATAGTCAGCGGCAATCTCTGGTCCTGCAACCGACCTTTAGCTGTGGCAAAGAGGAAATTGGCAGGTTTAATTATTCCTTTGTTCTCAACATTTCAAACTCAAGCTAAGGAACCAAATGCCCACAAGCACTCCAAAGCAGAAAAGAGAAAAAATTTAAAAAATAAAAAATAAAAAGTTAAAAAGTAAAAAGATAAAGTGTGTGTATGCAGATTGAGTATAAAATTAGCAAGAATGATATTTCTGTACTTTTATCTCCCACACACACACACAAACATATATATAATTAAGAGAAAAAAAAAAAAAAAACAGAGCAACAATGCTCTTGAGTATTTCTCAAGCAAATCAAATCATTTCACTCTACTTCATAGAAACATATATATAATATGATATAATATGAGAGCATGTGAAATTAAAGATATTCCAAAGTTTTGTTTGAAGACTACCTCCAACGTTAAGATTATCAACCTTTTGAAGTGACTGTTTACAAATCTTAAATTTTGATATAGTTTTGTTCGAACAAGCTGATTATAATTTGTTGGGTAAATTATATTATGAAGTAAGAAAGAAGATTACTAATGTTGGACAAGTAACTAAGAATGCAGAATAATAAATGATTGGATATGGTGCTAGAGAAAAGTAATGTGATTTCCTTAAAGAGAATTTGGTGATAGAGAGAGATTATTATGGGAAAGTTGGTATCTTTAAAAGCAAAATGGGTGATGTGAGAGAAAGACACAGCACCTTGATTATTATGAAAGATAAGAATAAGATTCAGCAGACCAGCCAAAAAAAAGTATATATAATACTGGTAATCTTTTCATAGATATATGTATATTAGATATAAAGTTGTTTGAATATTATATTCCTTTGGCTTTACCCAAATTATGACTCCACTTATTAGAAGAATCACCTTTCTATCACTTCTTTACTTCCCATCCCTTTGTTGAATTAAATGGAGAGAGAGAAAAAAGGATCAGAAAGGCACAAACTAAGACTTAATCATATATTTTGTCTCAAATGTTAAATCAATCTTTTCACTTTTTTTTTTTTATTATGATTGTATTTCTTCTCAAATCATACGCAGAAGCATGCAAAGGTCTTAAAAGGATAAGAAAGAAAGATTAAGTAAATTTATTTTGCTGAAATCAAAGTAGGACCCACATGTTGTAATTAAAATCTATGCTTTTATTAAGTATATATTCAAATTCACTTGGTTCTCAAAAGGCTTACAATTCATGGATATGTATGGCACTTTGATTTGGAATAAACTATCAAGTGGAAGGATAGTTTCCTAACATAGGACTAATGGAAAATTAATAACCACAATTCACAAGATGAAAGAAAAAGAAATGGCACAAATTTTTGTATGGAGTATATCCCACTTGATTGTTTTAATCTAAATGAGTCATAAGAACTTTGGTGGAGACTTCTCTTTACTATTTTCAACCTTTACACTAACATTCATATATTCACATGTACAGTTTCTCCATTCGCAGCACAATTTATTATAGACCATTATATTTTCAATTTCGTTAAGCAATTCTTATCTTGATGCTTGGAAACTGTTTGGTATGTTATATGACTTGTATTGATAATCTATATATATTATGTCTCCATTTATGATTTGAGCATTTTTTTTTAGTTCAAAAATTGTGCATTGGAGAATTGAACCACATCGACCTTTGCGATCGTACTTGATGATCCACTGAGCTATGCTCGGATTGATATGATATGAATTTATTTTGTAATTTGTTACATGATATATTTAAAATTAAATAGATTATGATGAGACCTTAAACATGATAATCTATGATCAAGTTCATGGTATAATTGTATTCTTGAGATGAACCGGTCCGTATTCCAGTGTTTAAAATGTAAGATTTCTATATACATGTATTAACTTTTCCTGTATCAGTTTGGGCTATATCAAAAATCCTCCAATCAAAATATTGGCATGAAAAAGTTACATTTTTTTTTTTAGTTCAAGAGTTACACTTATTTGGAAGATTATATATCCATGAACCTTATTTACAAAAATAAAAATAAAAGTTCCTTCTTTCTTATCTTTGCAAAATTCTAACCGTTGGAATGTCAATGTAAGGCATTTTTCCTAAAGCACTAAAGAGTGCCTATTCAATGAGGCATGGTCGAATTGGCAATTAATCCGTGTTCATTGATCTCAATATTATTATACTCTACAAATTTTAGATTTCAATCGTATTAACAATAAAGTTTATTTAAGTCCACATAAATTGGTTTTACATTGATAATCACATTAATTCTCCCTCTATTGAACAAGTGGTCATAGTCCAATTGTAATTTAAATTCCTCTTAGACCAACGAGAGAGTGATGCTTTATTATTCAAGTCCAGAATAATTCTTAAAGAAGTGACTCGTATCTACTTCTTCCATATATAGAAAAAATGAACTCCATACATAAGCTGATCATGTTTTTCGCTCCTGTTAGTAGTGAAATCCCTAAAATATTAAGTATATTGAATGTGTACTAACAGTCATTTTCATCCACTTAAATCGAACAATAATATTTTACATATAGGAAGTTTATATAACTTGATTTTTTGAGTTCAACAACATGTGGAATAGAGAGATTCGAACCCATAAACTTTTGATCAGGAAGATATGCCTTTAACCAATTAAAATATACTCGATTTGGCAAGTTTATATAACTTGACGACTAAAGATTAACAGGAAAATAATATCATATATATGTACATCAATAAATAGGAGTGTCGTAGCTTTCTAAACCTCCCCACCCCTTTCCATTCTTCCTTCTCCTCTCAATCCCTTTTTATAATAAGGAAACCTCACTCTAACATTAAGTTGTTTATATATGATCATCTTATTGGTGTTTCTTTTATGGAGCTACAAAAAAGCCAACAAAAAAAAACATGATCTAGAGGTTTCTTATATTCTTATTGACATCTCCATTTCTCTGTCTCTCCACATTTATGGTTTCCACAATTTCGTGAGTAACTATTGAATTAGTTAGAAGTTTAGATTGCATTGACTTCGTTAGAAGTTGTTTAGATTGTTTGTTTAAATTTAGCAAATAAATTTTCTTTATTTTAGGGAACTTAGGGATTTATCCCTAGATTTTGTTTTGTCTTGTAATCTATATATAGTGTCTTTGTTCTTCATCTTTAGTAAGCAATTGAGAAATAAAGAATTTATTTCTTTTCTCTCTGCTCGTGTATGTCTTTCTGGTGTCTCCATCCTTAGTTTTTATGGTATCTGAGGTACGTTTGGATCCACACCAGAATGGTTAAAATAATTAAGATGACTGACTTGCGCTAGGATGAGAATTCCGAAGGATCGAATAAGACCTCGATTTCTCTCTCTACAAGCACGTCCACAACACCATACATCTCTTTCTCTGAAAAACGTTTTGCTTCAAATTACCTCTCCAAAATTCAACGAAAAAAAAATTTGCAATGGTCTCAATCGACCCTTCTAGTTATCCGCAGTCAAAGTCGACTATGGTACATCAATCGGCACGATACAAGATAAAGTCGACCTTTCTTTTTTCATGTGGGATGCTCAAAACTAGATGATCATAACGTGGCTCAGTAACTCGATGGAGGAGGACATTAAAGAATCATTCCTCTTCTATTTAGCGACAACAGATCTCTAGAATGCATTCATTACGACTTTTGATTGCAACATTGCGTGACTACAAGTGTCTGATGTCAATTTTAATATAGTGAATTTGAGTATAGAGTGTTATCGTCGAGATTGGGTTTTCTAATTTTATTAAGCACCATAATTACTCATACCTTATTTTATCTAGGGAACCAAATAAGATAGGAATTTAATTAAACCACTTCTACTCATAATTAATTGGAGATAATATTTGGAGAGTGTGTGTTGTCTTTCGGTATATGCTCTTTAAGGGATGCTTGATCGCACCCAATAAAGCGTCAACGCAAGTGTACGGGTCAATCGTAGTAATAACGGCCCAAGAGGCCTAGTATCGTCCTTAGGCAATCGTGTTCTTTAATTTTCTTAGTTATCAATTAATTATTTCAGTTTTATTTAGGGGTCCCAACTTCCTGCAACAATGCTAAAATTAAAGAAAGCAATAAAAGATGCATGACAATGGTGAATTAATCGAGGGAAAGGAGGTTCTAGGGTGTTGGCTTGGTGAATGAATTATTTAGGCAATTAATTAGCTCGTGGGATGTAATTTACTACACTTTTTCTAAGTCTCAGGTTAAATAATTATGGGTTTTTCCCTCTCGAGGTCCACCAACTCTCGCAATTAACTCCCTATTCGATCTCTCGCAACAAGAATTTAAAAGCAGCATAAAGAAACCTATCTCAGACCTCACAAACTTTCCTATCACTCTTGTGCATAGAAAAACTCACGTCTAATTTCCTTGGTCTAAGATAACAAAAACAACAAACATACATCCAATGGCCAAGTGAATGTAGTGAATTAAAGCTGGAAAATAGCAAGAAAAAGTAGTAAATTTCATTCCCACAAAAAAATCAATGAATCCTAAACATTCATTACACCCAACACCCTAAAATCTAAATGTTAAGCTACTGAAATACATCATAAATAGCCTAGAAAAATCATTAAAATAGTGCATAAACATAAGAGGAAGAGGAAGAGGGCACTCCCATATGAAATCCACGTCATTTCCGTCGTAGATACACTTCTCAAGGCGTGTAAACTTGATCTTGAGCACTCCAAAACCTCTCAAAAGCTCCAGAATAAAAGCCCACGGTCTTCGCCCTCAAATTCTATCAAAAATCCCACCAAAAATTGAGATCCTTAGTCCTAATCGTGAAAAATGACATTTATACTGATCTGCCGATAGCGTCGAGATGCTAAGGACAACATCTCGACGCTGGCCCTAAGTTAAATAATCAAAATGTGCATTTTGGGCTGAGCGGTCAAAATTCAGCAGTGTCGAGAAGCTGCCCATGTGTAGCAGGGGGCAAGTGTACGCGCGTTGGGCAGAGAAGGCGCAGAGTTGAGATCGCAGCGTTGAGGATGGAGCAGGCGCACTTGCGCGTGCGAAATGTTCTGTTGGTGGGTCACGTTGAGCGCGGTGGTGTGGTGGTGAACGCGCAAGGCTTGGCGTGTTGGGCGGTTGTTCAATAGCTTCAAGACACCCTTGAATAGCATCGAGACGTTGTTCATCTCCAGGTCGCGTTTTACAGATTAGAGAGTTGAGACACCCAACTCTGCCTTTTGGATCTTCCACCAATTTGGGCCCTGTTTCTTCTTTACTTAGCCGTTTTATCTCATCTTGGGCTCGTTTTTAAACCTAAATCGACCCAAATCTTTATTTTTGCCTCAAAATACTCAGTTCCTATAAAATCAACAATAAATGCATCAAAGTACACATGAAATGCCACAAAACCTCTATAATTTAGGCACTAAAATAACACTTTTTAG
>JAOANK020255410.1:0-28684 GCA_026257165.2 Telfairia occidentalis
TACTGAATAACTTCAATAACAACTTTATTGACAATAGAATGTGTTTACAAGCCATTCGAGTTTTAGGACATACACACGCAACAAGAGTAAAGGATGAAATGCGACTCACATTTATTTCAGAGATAAAGCTATATGATAACTTGAAGATTGATTTCATGGGACTGTTTCCCCCTTCAAATCGAAACTCTTACATTTTGCTAGCTATTGATTATGTATCAAAATGGGTGGAAGCAATTTCTTGTGTTCAAAATGATGCTCAAATAGTTTCAAAGTTCCATTAAAGAATATCTTCACTCATTTTGAAACTCCAAGTTCTATACTAAGTGACAAAGGATCTCATTTCATTAATAAGATCTTGAGTAATTTATTAGCAAAGTATAGTGTAAAACACAAAGTATCCACCCCTTATCATCCTGAAGCCAATGGTTAAGCAGAGGAATCAAATAGGGAGATTAAGGAAATCCTAGAGAAGGTTGATAACCTAAATAGGAAGGATAGGTCTTTCAATATACCAGATGCTCTTTGAGCTTATGGACATGTATTCAAAACACCTTTAGGAGTATCTCCTTATAAGTTAGTTTATGGTAACACACGTCATTTGTCTCTGGAGTTAGAACACAAGCTTTTTATAGTAGTGAAATTTTTGCAGTTAAATGAATTGGACCTTCACCATTTTTCTTATGAGAACGAAAAAAAAATATACAAGGAGAAGACTAAAGTATGGCATGATAGGAAACTGATTCCTAAAAGATTTGAGAAAGGACAACAAGTTCTATTGTATAACTCAAGACTCAAGCTTTTTCTTGGAAAACTAGAATCTCATTGGTCTGGACCTTTCACTATCTTGGAAGTTTACCCATTTGAAGTTGTCATGCTGACAGATGAAAAGGATGAGAGATAATCATGCATTATTGGGGAGAGAATTTTTTTCGAAAATGAGTTTCACTCCAATTACTAGATTTCTAACAGAGCATGAAGACTATGAGAGTAATTTCTGAGCATAACGATAACTAATTTTTGCTTCCCTTTTTAATTTCACTTCTATGTTATTTTAGGTATATCTTTATGATTAGTCGCATTTTAATTTGAATTTTTGTTTTGAAGTTAAATTTGTTAATTTAGGATTTATTTGTCTAGATTAGATGTTTTTTTTAATTATCGTTCGAACATTTGAATTAATTTAGACTAGATTTTATTATTTGATTTTATTTGCATGATTTTAAATAATTTTGACTCAAAGATAAAATTCAAGCTCGATTTAAATTTTTCATTTTTATCTCGAATGGTGATTTGATTTTCCATGCTGGTAATCATGGAAAATTCACAAGATTTGAGGCAACATTTTATAATGTGGTTGAGAGAGAGAAGGGATTTTATTTATAAAAAAAATATATTTGATTTTCTGTAATTAAGAAAGTTAATGATAATAACATTCTTTTTACAGAATTTAAAAGATTTGTCACGGTGATTATGTCAACAAAAGATCCTTCGGAATAATTTTATTCCAAGAAAAATTGGGTTGCATGGGAATTAATTATCCATTTTTAAGTTAATATTTTCTAAATGATTGATTTGCCTCGAGGGTTTACAGCTTATTTATATGTGGAAAATAAATCCTTTTTGTCATCACCTTCTTCGCTAAATCTTTTTCTTTTTTCGAACAGAAGCTTTCTTCAAGCAAATATGGCAGCAAAGACTAGAGGAAAATTTTATGCCTTGCTGCAGAATGTGTTCAATCTGAATAGGAGCAAGACGAAGAGCAGACTCCTCCATCTCCACCACCAAAGAAATGAAAGAAAAAGAAGGGAAAGCAGTCCACTCAATCTCCTGAACCAATCAAAGTCCAACCCATTGCATAACAAGTTCTTGCATCAATTTAGGCGACAACGCAAGAAGAGGAACCGTTGACATGCCAGTAGCTGAACTAGAAGAACAACCTGAAGAAGATCAGGAAGAAATCCCACTGGTTAAAGAGGAAGAGTCGATTGAAGAACCCATCGAGGAAACTATCAAAGAAACACCCATAGACCTTTCATCAAGCACTCCAAAGAAGCAAAAGAAATCCAAGAAGAAGAAGAAGAAGCTCACTCCACTTGATGAACCGGACATTGAACACCTACTACGAAGCGAGCCAAACAGAAGGGTAAGGAGCCCATTCGTTAACTTGTTATGGAACGGCTGATCAACGATGCGACACATCAATAATACCAAAACATTAAAAGGATGAACTTATTGGCAGAAAGTGGATTCTTTGAGCCATATGACAAACTACCTCTTTATCTCTCTATAGAAATCACTAATAATTTTGGGAACATTTTTGTAGGAAGTCAGAGCCTGTCATCGTTGGGATTGTTCGAGAATTTTATTCCAATCTTGATAAGAACAACAGATTTGAGACATTTGTGCATGGTGTTCTAGTAGATTTGTCCCTGGAGCCATTAAAAGTATCTTCCACCTTCAAGGCTACCCACACATTGTCTACAATGAGATGGTGATTGCTCAATCTCAAGAGCAACTCAATGCAACAATGCTGAGGTAGGCCTTAAACGTGCACAATGGACTATTTCTTCCACTGGCGTTCACACATTCCAGTCTTCTTTCCATAAAACAGAGGTCAATGTTTGGCTTTCATTCATGAAGTTACGTTTGCTCCAGTGACCCACGACTCAACTATCAAGAAGGACTGAATTCTACTTGTCTTTGTCATCATGTGTAGCCTCAGCATCAATGTGGGAAAGATCATGGCACCAGAAATTTATTTGTGTGGCAAGAAGAGGATGGGCAATTTTTTCTTTCCCAACACCATTACAATGTTGTGCAAGAGGGCAGGCATGCCAGTGTATCCTAATGACATCCCGTTGTTTGACAAATGAATGATTGACACCATCAACTCAGTGCGGCTTCGAAGGGATGACAACATACCACATCGAGGAAGAGGCCTTTTATGAGGAGTATATCATTTGCTGAAAAAGCAAGAGTTATTGATGAGCATAGTGGAGTTCCAAGAGAGGCAGTTCCAAACTTTCTAAAATTTTACTCGAAGACATGATGTTGCTCTCAAGAAGGCTCTACGGGCGAACTTTCTAAAACCATACACTACTTTCTAACCCTTCCCCGATGATTTGATGAATCCATGGATTCCACCACGTCCGATAGTGCATGACGAGGTTGTGGAGGAGCAGGATCTTATATTTTAAGATTAACGATTGCAAGGGATGTCAGATGTCCCTTTTCTCTACATTCTCTTGTTTTTAATTATTGTTGTTATTCAATTATCTTGCTTCATTTTTTATTTATGAAAAAAGAAAATCTCTTATATTGTTAATGTTTGACCACCCACCCATATTTTGTAACCCTACTTTTTCAATGACATATTTTGGTTGGGGTTAAAGTATGTTTTTGTAAAGCATCCTAGCTGTTATACTTAGAGGAATTCTTAGTATTGAGCATAACTATTGATCCAGCATTCCCAGAATATTTGAACCTTGAAGTGTTAAATTTATTGACTAGGATGAGAACACTCACTTATGTCTGTTGATAGTTGAAAACTTTTTGACACAATATTTTCTTGCATAGTAAGTCAACGCTTATGTTTGTTGAGGGACATATTTCTACTTATTGATTTCAGAGGAAAGTTTGCTCCAGGATTTAAGGAACTAACTCGTGCTCGATCGTTATTGCCTAGGATTCCTTAGAGTAATTTTAAGAATTCGTCTCAATTAGACAATGCACATTTTTAAGTTTGGAAATGTTGCATCCCATTCGATCCTTTTAAAAAAATTTTATCGAGCTATATGATTGCATTCCTCCTTTATGTACAACACACTCCTCTCTTTTAAAAGCTTTCATTCTGGGTAGGCCTAGTAACCAGGAGCGGTTATGACACCCGTAATTTCAACTTTGTCAAAAAGTTACTCAGAGGGGAGTTTAAAAAATTATTAAGGGATGAGTGTTGCCTGAATGTTACTTCTTTCCCAAAACTTAGGTGTCTTCATCATCAATGTTGTCATTCTTGAGGGCAAGAGAGAGTAACAAAAAGTTGTATAGAAAATGGATGTTTAATCCAAGATAAGTGATGAGTCTAAAAAATTGAGGCTGTGACTTGAAGTGAACAAAAGTTTTGCTATGTTAAATGATATAAGAGAGCAATCTATAAATACAGAAACCTAGGGAAACCAAAAGAAGTGTTGAGAAGGGGATAAAATGGAACTTTGATTGTTGGATTGCACAGTAGATTTGATGAATTAGAAATTAGCATACTAAGAGATAGGAACCTTAGAATAAGTAGAACTTATAGAATGCATAGGGAAATAAAGAGGAGATAAGGGACTGGTTTGAAGTGCATGTGAACTAGCTTCATAATCAATGGTTTTTCATTAAATTGTTTATCATATTCTGCCGCAAGATTTTCTTTGCTAGTCAGTGCTATTGATTCTTAGAATCTTATGTATTACTCAAGGACGTGCAATAGTTCAAGTTTGGAGATTTGATAACTCTCCAAAAAAGAGTTCTTATGAGTCTTTTATGGTGATTTTTAGCTCTTTAGTTGATAAAGTGTCTATGCTTTGTTGATAAATTGCTAGGTTTACCTATGTTTTGCGTTTAGAACTCTTTAGAATTCTTGTAATGTTGAATTATTCTATTTGAAGCATCAACTGTGTGATTATTAAGGGATTCATGCTTATTTGCTATTGATTTCAGCTATTTTGCCAGAAAATAAATGAGGAAACATTATCCTAATAAACGATTGCAAAAATATTGATCGAGCATGCCAATATCAAAATAGAAATAGATATCCGCGCGAAAATAACGAACATTCAAATAAAGAAGATAAAAACTTTATTTTCAAAATTCAGCAGCCGTGAAATGAGCGACACGTGGATTATTTGACCTAATAAGTCTTCTAATCACAAGACGGGACTTTAAAAAAAGAATAGAATGCCGCCAAAAGAAATATTCAAAATTCATTCGTTGTTTTATTCTCATTATTCAAAGTTTTAGAGCTTTATAAAGAGTCATACATTTTTCTATCACCTTTATGCATGAGAACTAAAGCCAAGGAATCGAAGGCAAAGGACAAACTACAGGACAACATCCCGTCAGTGAAAGCTGAATTGAAAAAAAAGATTCATTTATAATCTTTAGTAGAGCACATAATTCTACACTACTCTTCTATTTGGAATATTTGTCTCTATAAACTCATTGTTTTCTACCTTTTCATTATTGTAGCATGAACTAATCACTCTTAGGTGAGGATTAAGGGTGATGTTATTAAATTGATTTAGGACTAAAGTAAAGATTTTTGAATTTAATTATTTTTAAGATGTTCTTAATGGTTTAATATTTGTGTCTATCTGGCCAACCGCATGAATATCTTCTCTATGCTTTGTGAGAAAATAAAAGTAGGTTACCTTTAAAAAAGATTATCCTCTTGATTACGTTAGTGGTTAACTAAGTGAGGAGGTTAGGGATAATCACTCACCTAATGTACGAAAATAATAGATTAAATAAATATAGGTTAGTGGGAGTTAACTTTAGATATTGGAGAAATCTTGAAGGATTCTGCGACTATTGTCGTGTGATTCGATGCTGAAATTTTTTTGTTTCAGTAATATATCTAAAGGAATATATCATTATAACTAAATTCAAGCCTATCTATTCATATCGTAACAATCTGAAAGCATTCTTTTTATTCTATCATTTATTTTAGTCAAGTATTGGTCAATATAAAAAAAACTACAATCATTTACTTGTTCATCTTTGAATTCACTAAAAGCATACGTTGGAATAAGTTGGAATCTACCACTAATCCATGTGGAAATGATATAAATACTTATTACTTGCTGCTAACTGTGTACACTTGTACATCCTTAGTGTAGTCATAATTGAATATTTTGACTTCATTCTACACTTACTAACAGTTGTCTAAAATAATGCATGGATACCTCCAAACTAGCCCACCAAATCCAATATGCTTGAGAACACACCTAACTATCTGTTGTTTGAAAATAAATTCACACGCATATATCGTTTCAAGTACACAAGTATCATTTTCCACAAGGAATAAATGCTACTAAATACCAAAATTCTTAGCCCCAATTTTATTTGAACATTCGACAATCAAAAGTGTATGGATATAGACTAGCTTATAATCGGGTCAAGAATAAAAGCAACATAGGAATAAACTTGATTGATTAAAGCGCTAGAGCAATGACTTCACCGTTTTCACTTTCTACTCTCCCGTCAATAATAAATGACAATTTCCTATTTCAAGATTGTTGGTAGGTTCTACCCTATAGACTTGGTATTCTTTCTCAAGCAATAACAAAATTCTTTGAAAAGTAAGCTATCTATGTCTCTATGACAACTCCAACAATCCAAATAATGAAGAACGTACAACCTGTTGTGTGCCACAAAATCTAGAAGAATATCTCTCTCCCCTATATAAATCAAGGAAAACCACTCAACGGTATAACGATTTCTTATCTCAACCTGAAATCATGACTTAGACAATGCAAATATTGGCCAAATCTTAACAAGCATTAAATTTAGAAAAGTTTTCACAACCAAAACATGAAATGGAAATGTTCAACTATTAAATCAAAAGAGTAAGATTAAAAGTCGGCTACATCAAGGCTCCTAAAAGGATGAAATTAGTTCCTATTAAATTCTCAACAGACATCCAAATCGATATCATTCAACAAGATACAAGTTAAAACAAAGAAGTAAAAGACCAAAAATAATCCTTAGAAATCGCTTGAATCTCTGTTTAGTAACTCTGGAATCTCAAGAATATTGCCTCTGGCTTCGTAGTTCTCCTTTCTACTCTTTTTCTCTCTATTTCATGTGCTTTTCCCATCCTAAAACGAAATGGTGGCTTCTTTAAAATAATTAGGACAGTCGCGACAATCCTAGGCGCTGATTAATTAAGTACTGCTTCATTCTTCATAGCGCCTAGGCGCTACACAATTAAATTTTCATTGTAGGAATCGTAGTGTCTAGGCACTATCTGCGAGCATCGAGGCACTTCCTACTTGGGATATTTGGTTGCAGCTTCTCTGAATTTGTATACTTTTCTCCTTTTACTCAATTCAACCCGTACAAGTGAAAGAACAATAAAAGATTGACTTAACCTATCAAAATATCCATAGAAACCATCAAATAACTCCAAAAAACATCTCTCTTATCTAAGCTTCAATCCATTTATCAAAATACCCCAAAACTTGAGATTTTGCTTGTCCTTGAGCAAAGAACAAAAAGAAGTACATAAAGCCTAAGATTTGCTACCTAAAATGTCAAACAAAAGAGCTAGACTCAAGTTTCACAACCAAGTTCGATACTTACCAAAGAATGACAATTAAGTTCAAGTGATGCCAACGACTTCCAACCAATGAGCTATGTTGTCTTCCTTTTAAGCCCTAGACGTGTGTGTGTGCAATTCGTCATATTTTGCCAGTCTTAACTCAAAGAGAAAATACTCACAACTAAAAGCTTGTTTAGACTTCGATAAACTTTAAAATCTCACCTTCAAATTGTCCTCAACTAAAAAAAATCAAAACCAGCTTGAATCATTAAGTCATTTGCAAATAAATTAAAACAAGCATAGTTTAAAATATAACCCTTTTTTTCTTTTTCTTTTTCTTCCTTTTTTTTCTGTTTTTCATTTTTCACCAACCATGGTAGGAACCCTTACTCTTGGTAGTTTGTCCTCTATCTATTGCTTAAATACATAGATTTAGATTACTCAAGGATGACTCTAACTGATCGTAATGGCAGTAGCTCTTTCAATGTTTTTATAACTTTTTTTTTTTTTACTTTTTTTTTTCATTTAAACAAAAGAACACAACTTCTAGTAGGACAATGCTTTTCCCTTGTTTTAGACAACTATCTAGCAAGATTCAAGGTTTTCCAAAGCCTCCAACAAGCTTCTAGCTAAAGAAAAATTTCTTTTAAACAATAAAACAACAATAGATTCCGAATTAAGTGCTAAAAAATGTCAAAGGGCTTAAAATACAGCCAATTCGTCGCTTCTCAATCAAAAGAAAAATCAGCATCTTTGAACTAATTTACCATTATTTGTTAAGAATACAAAAGAGTACTTCAAAACTATCATGGTCTATCTACACTCAGAAAATCACACCACCCCCAAACTTAAAGCATACATTGTTCTCAATGTATGAAAGACATAAATGACAACAAGCATGGCAAATAAAAAGAAGGGATACTGGGACATCCGTGAGTACGACACTCCTCATGTCAAATAGCTTAACTTCCAAAAAATTTTGCAAGGGTATTTCATCTTTTCTGGAGATATTCTCTATTCACTCACATTCGTCAGATGCCATTACAAAATCATGAGGATCCTTGAATAGTGTTGGCCAGTAAATTCTATTGTAGAACATCTTCGCTGCTGTTTTCCAATTTTCTCAAACTTTAGCCAACTTGCTTAAACTTCCATAGATGACAATTCTCTATAGAATGCCCAATTGCCCCAGCATGGTATTTACATCTTTTAATCGGGTCGTACAACTTAGGATAAGGAAGTTGGCATAGGCTCTAGAGGTGCGAGAACAATTTAGTGGTTCTCTAACAATTGTGGCAAGAGTTCAGTGAATGTCATTGGGATAGGGTTAAACTACATCTATCTCTAACTCTTCTTAGCGGGTTGTTGATTTGGCGCATTTGATTGACTTTGTCCTTTTTGCTAAGTGCTCTAGGGGTAGCTTTCTTGTCCAAGTATTGGTGACATATGGGTAATACCTCAATGACCCAAGCTGACTTTATACATTATTTATCTATATTTTTGGGGGGGCATATTCAATCAGATGCTTGATTCTGCCTCTGGTTCTGTAATTCTGCCAATTTTAATCCACACTTTAATCTTTCTCCAATCATTATAACACTTTTTCAATTCTAAAATGGAGCTTGTAGGTTATTTATGAACATAAATGACATTTTCTTATTAGTTAATGGCAATTGCACTTGGGCATATATTTCTCTTCGTCTTTAGGCACATTCCTTGAGAGTCTTGAAGTTTCCCTTTTCCATACATTGAAGATCCAAACAATCTAGAGCCATGTCAATACTTAAATATATTGCTTCAAGAACGAGTATGCTAAACCTTCCATTTAGGCACTTATGAGCTATCCAAATGCATATACCAATGCGAAGCTAGACCAGTTAGGCTTTCTTAAAAACACTTAATGAGCATCTATCACCATAGATATGAGTTGATAATTTTTGGCAATCCATGATAAGGTGGCTTTTCGGGCTAGTGGTCTCGTTGTACCTTTCAAACTGGCATCTTGAATTTGGGTGAAAAGATGACGCTAGAGATTAGACATAGTTGTTGTACTAACATAGACATCAACACCTTCTACTGCATTCGATCCTTCTTCTACTAACTCTAATCTTTCTTATGGCTTAAAACTTTAGAAGTTTCTGTGCAGCTTTCCATATTTGGGGTAGGTATTGGATCATTTGCATGTCTCTTCTCCTACTGATGGGTTTGATTAGGACCTTATGCAAGGTACGATGCATGTCTGTCGTCACTTCTACCAATGACGGATTTCACTACATCTAAGCGGTAAACTTAAGAGGGTAAGGAGAGGTATCATTCAATACTTGGTTTTGTCCCTTTTCTAAATGTAGGTAATGCCTCTGCTATTGACTTCTCTCTTCTTAAAGTAAGTAACTCTAATCTAGGAACTTTTCTAACTGCTCTTTTAACCCTTTCCACGTCCTGTCAGACTACTATACTTGATCGTCAATTTGATCTTCCATGATCTAGTTGGCTCTCTAGTCCAATAATGATGATGGGGTAATCTTTGAGCTATGTTGCTAGACTTTGACCCTTTTAATCTTTTAAAAGATAAAGAAAAATTTAATTTGTCCACGTTTTTTTTTTTAATGCTTATAACTTATATGAGATGTATGAATGTGAGGTTCGAAAATACAAACTTGTTTAGAAGTTTAATGCAAATGCTATAAGATATTAGGGGAAAAGGTGGAATAAGGACTAATGGCTCTAAAGCTTAGTAACATCTAAAGTAGAAAGAAACCAATAAGAGAATAGATGCTTACTAACCTAGGAAATTTGCATGATGCATCTAAATGTTAGCCTGTGTAAATGAGGAAAATGATGACAATGACAAAGCCAACAATCATAGTTTAAGAAAGATAAATAGCACGAAAGTCTAAAATAAGTGAGGTTAATTCTAAAAACCTAAATGATACAGGTCCCCAAATTGGTCACATAACCATACATGACTATATGACCAAATTTAGTAAGAGATTTTCGTGTGCCTATACAGAAGCATAAGCTTCTCGAAGGTCTACACTACTCCATTCTTGATCTAATTCTATTAGGTGAAGCCCGGGTACGAGGCTTGTGTTTAGTGTGTGAATAAAAAATATCGAAATAGGGATAGCAAATGCAACACAAAAACAAACATATCAACAAGACAAATATCATAGTAATTATGGTTAATACTAAAGTACCTAAATAAAATGGCCCCCAAGTTGGTCACTAAGTCGTATTCGACCAAGCGACCAAATTGAGTGAGAATTTTTGTGTCCCTATACGCGAGCATAAGCTTTTTGAAGGTCGACACTACTTCATCCTCAATTCTAATCATATTAGGCACAACCCGGGTAGAGGGCTTATGATTGTATGTGAATTAATAGAATATTATAAAAGAATAAAACAGCAACCCAAGGCAAACGTATTAACAAGATAAATATCACAAAAGGTTCTAAGAAGTGAGGTTAACACTAGGGTCCTAAATGACATAGGTTCCCAAGTTGATCATGAAGTTGTACTTGACCATATGACCAAATTGAGTGATGGTTTTTTGTGTGCCTACACGAAAGCATAAGCTTCTCGAAGGTCAACACTACTACATCCTCGATTCTAATCCTATCAGGTAAAGCCCAGGTATGAGGCTTGTGATAGTATGTGAGATAACAAAGGCAATAACTCAAACAATATAAAGTAATAATACTAATAAATAAAGTTAAATAACAAGACAATTAAAGATAAAAACATGGCAAAACTCTCAAGGTAAAACCAAAGTCCCCAATAGAATCGCCAAGTTGTCGCCACGTGTTTGCTACACGGAGTGATTGACGTCATCGAAAAAGGGAGATTTTAGAAAAGAAAAAGGAGTTGTCACCAACCTGTTTTATGGTGTGATTGGTCACCAAAATATAATAAAATAAACATAAAATAGGTATGTGAAAACCATATTTTGAGGTTCGGGAGTTGTTTATATGTGGGGAAGGTGTTAGCACCCCACAGCACCCATTAAAAACGACGGCCAAAATTTTATCTTGGAATGTCCAAAAAGAAAAGCACTTAAAATGGTAGTTTAGTAAAAAAATAAATTTTAATAAAAAAAATCCTCTTTTTTTTCTAATGGCTTCCTACGATAGAGTTGAAGAATGGTAAAATTCTCTCATATTCTTGACATGAATAATTTTTTCTTAATTTTAGAAAAATTCTAATATGGACAAATTAATGGGTTGCCCACTTATTTATCAAATCATGTCTTCAATGTTGAAGGGATGAAAGATAAAATAAGACATTTGTTTTAAAATTTATTTTTTACTAAAATACCATTTTTAAGTGCTTTTCTTTTTGGACATTCCAAGATAACATATTGGCCGCCATTTTTAACGGGTACTGTGGGGTGCTAACACCTTCCCCACACAACTCGTGAACCCTAAAATCTGATTTTTGCATACCTTTTTTTGTTTATTTTATTGTATTTTGGTGACCAATCACACTATAAAAAAGGTTGATGGTGACTCCTTTTTCTTTCTTAAAATCTCCCTTTTCGAGAATGTTGGTCGCCGCTCTGCATCACAAACACATGGCGACAGCTTGGCTACTCCACTAGGGACTTTGGTTTTACCTTGAGAGTTTGGCCATGTTTTTATCTTTAATTGTCTTGTTCTTTAACTTTATTTATTACTATTATTACTTTATATTGCTTGAGTTATTTCCTTTTATATCCCACACAGTATCACAAGCCTCACACCAGGGCTTTACCTAATAGGATTAGAATCGAGGATGTAGTAGTGTCGACCTTTTAGAAGCTTATGCTTCCGTGTAGCCACACAAAAAATTCTCACTCAATTTGGTCATTTGGTCAAGTACGACTTCTTGATCATCCTGGGAATCTGTGTAATTTAGGACCCTAGTGTTAACCTCACGTCTTAGAACCTTTTGTGATATTTATCTTGTTAATAAGTTTGCCTTGAGTTGCTATTTTATTCTTTTATAATATTCTATTAGTTCACACACAATCATAAGCCATCTACCCGAGTTGTGCCTAATATGATTAGAATTAAGGATGCAGTAGTGTCGACCTTCAAAAAACTTATGCTCCCATATAGGCACATGAAAAATTCTCACTCAATTTGGTCGCTTGGTCGAATATGACTTAGTGAGCAACCATACTTTTTTGTTGCATTGTTATCCCTATTTCGATATTTTTTATTCACACACTAAACACATGCCTCCTACCCGAGCTTCACCTAATCGGATTAGAGTCAAGAATGGAGTAGTGCGAACCTTTGAGAAGCTTATGCTTCGTGCATGCACACGAAAAACTCTCACTTAATTTGGTTATATAGTCATGTATGGCTATGTGACCAATTTGGGGACTTGTATCATTTAGGGTTTTAGAATTAACCTCAATTATTTTAGGCTTTCGTGTTATTTATCTTTCTTAAACTATGATTGTTGCCTTTGTCCTTGCCATCATTTTTCTTATTTACATTGGCTAACATTTAGATGCATCATGCAGAAGTCCTAGGTTAGTAAGCATCTATTCTCTTATTGTTTTCTTTCTACTTTAGATGTTACTAGGGATTTAGAGCCATTAGTCCTTATTCCACATCTTCCCTTAAATTCTCATAGAACATTTGCATTAAACTTCTAAAAAGTTTGCATTGTCGAACTTGACATTCATATATCTCATATAGGTTATAAGCATTAAAAAGAAAGTTGGACTAATTAAATTTTTCTTTATCTTTTAAAAGATTAAAAGAGTCAAAGTCTAGCAAAATAGCTCAAAGATTACCCCATCCTCATTATTGGACTAGAGAGCCAACTAGATCATGGAAGATCAAATTGACGATATAGTTTAGTAGTCCAACAGGATGTGGAAAGGGTTAAAAGAGTAGTTGAAAAAGATCCTAGATTAGAGTTGCTTACTTCAAGAAGAGAGAAGTCAGTAGTAGGGGCATTACCTACATTTAGAAAAGGGAAAAAACCAAGTATTGGATGATACCTCATCTTATCCTCTTAGGTTTACCCCTCAGATGCAGTGAAATCCGTCATTGGTAGAAGTGACGACAGACATGCGTCGTACCTTGCATAAGGTCCTAATCAAACCCCTCAGTGGTAGAAGAGGCATGCAAAGATCCAATACCCACCCCAAATATGGAAAGTTGCACAAAAACCTCTAAAGTTTTAAGCCATAAAGAAAGATTAAAGTTACTAGAAGAAGGATCGCATGCAGTAGATGGTGTTGATGTCTATGTTAGTACAACAACTATGGCTAATCTATAATGCCATCTTTTCACCCAAATTCAAGATGTTAGTTTGAAAGGTATAATGGGACCACTAGCCCGAAAAGCTGCCATATCATGGATTGCTGAAAACTATCAGCCCATATCAATGGTGATAGGTACTCATTCAGTGCTTTTAAGACAACCTAATTGGTCTAGCTTCCCATTGGTATATGCATTTGGATAGCTCACAAGTGCTTAAATAGATGAGAGGAGATAAACAGTTGGAAAAAATGAAGAAAAATAAATAGCAAAAAGAAAAAACGAGAATACAGTAGTAAAAATAAATATTTTTTTAATAAGAAAATAGAAGATCACAACATATATGCACTTAAAAAAAAGTAAGGAAAAACATAAATAAAGAAGTTCTGGAGTAGAAAAGTAAAAACAAAAATTCTAACACTTTACTCTCTCTCTTTTTTTACAAGGATTTGATAAAGAAATGGAATGAGCAAATGGAAAAAAAAACTAGCATGTTGTTTAAGGTGCAGATCCTTGGGAATAAACCTTACCAAGTACAACCTCCAACTATGCATGAGCATCCATTTTTTAGCTCACTCAATTTCTTTGTTTTCACCCTTTTTTCTGTAATTTTTATGGAACTTTCTCTGTGTATGTGTGCATATGTGTCTCTATATTTTTTTTTTGTAAGTATCTTCCTTGTGCATATTTTTTTCTCTCTGTATTTTCCCCCACTTCTCTATAAAAGAAAGAGTTTATATAACCCAAAACATTTTTGTTTTTGTGGGTAGATTTTACTTTCTAGATTTTTTAATTTCAATCCATGCCAAAATAAGCCATTAGTTAAAAAGAGTGTAAAATTTGGGAACAAAATCAAATTTTGAAACCAAACCTACTTTTTATTATTATTTATTTTTAACAACTAACATAAACATAAATGAATCTTTCAAATTAAACGGGAAGAAACAATTTAATTAACAAAATAAAAGAATGTGACATTAAAAAATAATAATTACCACAATTAATAAAAAGATTAATTTTAAAAAGAATCGGGCACATGGCTATAATGAGTACTTGTCCAGTTGCTAAGAAAGGTCTTCATAGTATGATTAGAACTTCCCAGTCTCCATCCTTATCAAGCACAATAAAGTCCGTAGGAAAAATAAACTTGTCTACCTTTATCAATACATCAGCAAATGGAATGTTAATATGAAGTTTCTTTAAAATATCTAAAAATTTAGAGAACTTATTCAATTTGTTCTTTCGAAGTCATTGACGCTATGGCACACTTTGCTTTTGCTCATGTGGTTCCTCAACCTTTGTGCTAGGCAGCACTTGATATCATGGCATCATGCCATTGAAGTTTCAATGGATGTTTCTGGTATGCCATTTTTTTCCTCTCTAATTTATATGTGAGTTATCTTTCCACTACTCAAAGTGATGGCCCTTGTATTTCTCTTTTGCATTCACCTCAGTTATGCTTGGTAAATTTCTTTACTAGTGCCCACTCGGCATGTTTGCCAACTCACTAACTTGCACTTCTAAATTTTCAATCGAGGCTACCTGATTTTGCAGGTTGGTTTTCGTTTCAACCATGAGTTCATTTGTGTTATTTGCCATTTGCACCATTGCTTCTTCATGATTATTTTTCTTTTCTGGTTGCTGAAATCTAGGTGGTGGGGTGAATTCTGACTCTGATTTGGCCTCCATGAGAAGTTAGCATGATTGTTGATAACTCTACAGAAGAGAGTTACTAAGGAGTCTTTTAGGACAGATTTTATCTCTTTATTGGATTAAATTGCTTGTGATTTATGGAATAATTGCTTAGATTATCTTGTTTTGCATTTTAAACTCATGAGAACCTTCATATTGTTGCATCGTTCTATTTGTAATATAATTTGAATGGAATTGAAGGAATTTAGTCTTAATTACGTACCACTGATTTTGGATATTTTGTCAACAGGTAAATGATGAAGCATTATTTTGGTACAACTATTGACAAGCAATTTTGGAGCAAAATGAACACAGAGGATCGTCACAAAAATAATAAAATTTTGAAATATGGAAATGAATCTTTCTTTTACGGATTTAATTAACCATTGGATGGTTGCCACGTGGGCTATTTGACCTAATAAGGTTTCTAATCCCAACGAAAGACATTTAAATAGAAAAGGGTAGCTGCAAAAGAAAATGAATGAACTTTTAAAGAGTTTTAGTTTGATTTTTAGCTTCAGATCTAGTCATAGATTTCTCTTCAATCATTGTTAAACTTCATTGAATTCCCATAAAGAAGAGCTTGTAGAAGGAAGAAACTCCATTGAAGGCTAGAGTAAAAAAGACAATTCTTGCAACTGTTTTCATGGAGCAATCGAATTCTGCAGTTTCTTAAAGTTTTCTTTCATTATGAACTCGTTTACTATTTGCCAACTCGGCCCTTGTATTTCATGGAGCAATCGAATTCTGCAGTTTCTTAAAGTTTTCTTTCATTATGAACTCGTTTACTATTTCTGTTAATTTGTTGTTGTCTTCTACATGTTGTAGCATGAACTAATCACTTTTGGGTGAGGATTAAGGGAGATGTGATTGAACTGAATTAGGGTTGAAGTAAAGTTTGTGGAATTGAATTATTTTAATAGTGTCCTTTATTGATTAATATTTATGTCTATCTGGCCAACACCCGTGAATCCCTTCTCTATGTTTTGAGACAAAATAAAAGGAGCAAATTGCTTTAAAAATACATTAGCCTCTTCATTAGGTTAGCGGCTAGGTAATGAGGAACTTAGGGATAATCACTCACCTAATGTATAAAAATAACAGGTTTAATTCATATAGGTTAATGAGAATTAACTTAAGATAATTAAAAAATCTAGGAGGATTCTGAGACTATTGTTTCGATTCTACAAATTTTTTGCCTCAGCATTCTATTTCAGTGAAAATCACATTTTATCGTATTTCAAACCTAGTCAATCTCATCGTTACAACTGTTAAAGCGTTCTTTTTACTCTGTCAATTAATTTAGTCCAGCATTAGTTACAAAAATTCACAAAAAATTTGTCTTTGCTACACATTGAATTTAGTAAGAGATTAAGTTAGAATAGTTTAAAATCTACCACTAATTCTTGTGGAGACAATATAAATACTTATCACTTACTGTTGACTGTGTACACTTGCACATTGTTTTATGAGGTTACAAGTGCAAATTTAAACCTCACACAAGCAACAATTGTGTCAACTCGAGTTGTAACTGTTGGAATATGGGTTATTTTGTTGACGATTGAAATTTTTGACAAATTGAGCTTGCTTACTTTGGTCTCATACAAATGGATTCCCCACTTGACACACTTCACTGTAATGACTTCCATGGCAATATTCACACTAAAGAGGTGGTGTTCGAATGACATTTAGAACAAATTAGCTTGATTGCAGCTGCTTAGTAAGTGTAGCAACTTGGGTAGTCAATGTAGTGATAACATCGACCTCATTAACTACCATCACTCTTTTCTGAACTAATCTCTCATTAGACCATTGGTAGTTGCTCGTTGTAATTTATCTAGCAACTCATATGCTTTATTTTCTATAATTACCAATGAATACATGATAACACTCAAAAACTGCTATATTGGGGCCTCTATTTTAGTGGTTTTGTGTGTTTAAAGTAGGCTTTGATGCTTTTATTTGTTAAAATTTGTAGGAACGAAGTATTTGAGGAGAAAATAATGATTAAGGCTGTTGGGGATGAAAATGATCCAAGAGGATGTCAAATTTGGCTAAGGCATAAAAAAGACATGAAAAATGATGCAAAACCTGAGAGCATAGTGTCTCAATGCTGAAGAAGGGCATTAAGATGCCTGAATATTGAAGAAAAAGCCCCATAATTATTCCAGTGGTCACAGCGTCTCGACGTCAGAGTAATGGCATCTCGACACCATACGTTACAAAAGGTGTGAGGTGCATCCACGAACTAGCGCCGTGATGCTACGTATTTTTTCTCCTGCTTTAAATGAAAACTGGTGGCATTGTGATAAATTTAAAGGGCAATGTCTCACGTAGTATCGAAATGCTTCCTCGTATGGTATAGAAAGAATTGTTTGCCTAGAGTTGTAGTAAGAGCCAATTTAGCATGATTTTCAAGGAACAGTGTCGTTGCTGGCTTGGATTACTATATTGGAGCTCGATGGAGGATTCTTCGGAGTTTGAGAGTGAAAACGGAGAGCTCGGGGAGTAGCTCAAAGATGAAAATGGCATTGGAACTACCAGGGCGTCCCCTTTTTCTCCTTTAATTGTTTTAGGTATGGCTTCATTGAGTTTTCTGCTATATCGTGTGAACAATGGGTGGCTAAACTACTTGTAATTCTAAGGAGTTAGTAGTTTTGAGCTTATTTTAATGTATTAAACAATGAATGGCTAAACTACTTGTAATTCTAGGTTGTTGGTCGAATTTAATTATAGTTTCTTCTTAATATTTTGCTATTAATGTATTCTTTCATGAGAATGATAGAATGAATTTGAGTTTATTTGCTTTGCTTGAAAAAGTGGTCTATAATGTGAGTTAAATGCTAGGCAATTAGTAACTTGCATGCAAATGGTAGGTTGTTAATTGAGGCTAAAAATAGAAGATGACAAATTTTCACAATTCGTTTCTAAATGCAAGAAATTGATTTAGTAATTAATTGTGATGTTAGAAGAGCTTGAGAGAGTGAACCTAGATTAATTGTTTTCTAAGCCTTGGAAATTAGCAATTAAATTAAGCCCTTAGTCATTTAATTATTCGAATTAGCCTGAAACAAGCCAACACCCTAGGATTTCCCTTTCTTGAATTTTCAATCAAATCATGCATTTTTACTAGCTTTAAATAAATTAATTTTCCCATAAGCTTTGAATACCTGGATAAAATTGGTAAAATTGATCAATAAATAAGAAAATTAGCAAACTGCTTCCCAAAGGTTGGTACTCGGTCTTAGGGCTGTTTTATATATTGTGATTGACTATACACTTGTGGTAACATATAGTGAGATACAATCAAGTTTTTGGTGTCCTTTTCAGGGATCGACATGTTATTTCTTTTATTTTTGAGAGATTTGATACAGTCTTACTCTAGGGTGTTTTTTTGTGTTAATTTTTTATTTTATCATTCTTTTTACTATTTGGCTTTAATTGGTGTATGTGAAGAAATATAGAGGCTAACCTTATTCCTTTTGATCTCGAGATTAGCAAAACCTACAGGTAGAGCAGCAGGGACAATAGAGGGCAATTACAGATTATTTTCATCCCACCATCCCTACAGATCAATCAGGGATAGCTCAAGCACCAATCGATGCAAATAACTTTGAACTCAAGCCAGGGTTGATCAAGATGGCCAGAGATGGAGCATTCATAGGCCTAGCCATTGAGGATCCACACAAGCATATTCAATCCTTCCTAGAGATTTGCAGAAGGTAAAAATTAATGCAGTTTCTGCTGATTTGATACGTTTAAGGTTGTTTTCTTTTAATGCAAGCTCGAGCTAAAGATTGGTTGGAAACACTGAGCAGAGAGCATCACTAGCTTAGACGAGCTAGCCAGGGCATTTTTGAACAAATTCTTTCCACCCTCGAAGACCTAGAGATTGAGGATGGTGATCGGTACCTCTGGCAGAATGAGATCGAGTAGCTGTTTGAGGCCTGAGAACGTTATAAAGACCTCCTCTACAAGTCTCCTCAGCACCAGTACCCTGACTGGCTTTAGATACAACTTTTATATAATAGGTTGACTAGTACTACTAAATCCATTTTGGATGTAGATGCAGGTGGCTCAGTGTTCTCTACGATAGCTGAGGCGGCGCACACATTGCTTGAGGACATAGCTGCCACGAGCTACCAGCGGCCTGCTGAAATGGTCGTTGCAATAGTCCCTAGACTCTATGAGATTGACGAGGTACGTGTTCTTAAAGCACAAATGGCTACTTTGATTAATGCTGCGAATAATTTGTCTATGCTAGGTAAAGCTCAATCCATGTCAGCAATGGCAACATATCAATTGTACTCGACGTGGGAGAACCCAAAATTGGAGCACGTGAATTACGTGAATACAAATCAAGGGTACGAAGGAGCTTCGATGCAAAACCAGTTCTCCCACCTAGTAATCCCAACTACCTGCACATTATCATCTAAGTTTGAGAAATCACGAGAATTTCTCTTATGCTAATACGAAGAATGTTTTACAGGGTCTCCACAGGATTTGCATATTCTTCCTACAAGAAGCCTGATAAGCCTTCGATGGAGGACTTGAGAGCATTTATCAATGAGTCCCAAAATAGGATGACCAACTTGGAGAGCTCCATAGAAAGTTAAGGAAAGACTATCAAGAACATCGAGGTCCAACTGAGACATACCACTACTACATTGAATTCCTTGCAAAAGGGTAAGTACTCTAGTAACATCGAGGTGAATCTTGAGAAACACTGCAAGGTTGTCATACTAAGAAGTGGCAAGCAGCTGAGAGATGCCAAGAAGGATGAGTTGGAGAGAAAGAAAGATGAGCCTGATAAGAAGATCGAGGATGAGCCTAAGAGAGGAGCAGAGCTTAAGATAAGAAGAAGAGTACACCTACACCTTCTACTTCAGGGAAGTTTTCTGATTCTATCCATGCAGTTCTTAATCAAATCTTCTACCATCAAAGATTCAAAAGAAAAAGTTAGATTAGTAATTTGCAAAATTTTTAGAACTTTTCAAGAAACTTCACGATAATATTCCTTTTGCTGAGCCTTTAGAGAAAATGTTTAACTATGTGAAGTTTATGAAAGATTTGTTGTCTAGAAAAAAGAAATTCTAGCAGTTTGGCATGGTGAACCTCACAGAGGAATATAGTTCAATTTTATAGAGGAAGCAACCACAAAAACTAAAGGATCCAGGGACTTTTATTATTGTCTGTGGTACTGGCAGTTTATATGTTAATCATGCTCTGTGTGACTTGGTTGACTCCATTAATTTGATATCTTAATCTGTTTACAAGAAACTTGCGATGTTTAACTATGTGAAGTTTATGAAAGATTTGTTGTCTAGAAAAAAGAAATTCTAGCAGTTTGGCATGGTGAACCTCATAGAGGAATATAGTTCAATTTTATAGAGGAAGCTACCGCAGAAACTAAAGGATCCAGAGACTTTTACTGTTGTCTATGGTACTAGTAGTTTATATGTTAATCGTGCTCTGTGTGACTTAGTTGCCTTCATTAATTTGATGTCTCAATTTCTTTACAAGAAACTTGACATTAAAAAGGTGCAACCCACAACCATTACATTTCAGCTTGCAGATGGTTCCCTAACATATTCTAAAGGTATAATCGAAGATGTTTTGGTTTAGGTTGACGAAGTTATCTTTCTTACAAATTTCATGGTGTTAGATATGGAAGAGGACGTCGAGGTCTTAATCATTCTTGGAAGGCTATTCCTAGCTATTGAAAGAGCCTTAATCGATGTTCAGGAAAATAAGTTGACTCTCAGAGTCAACGATGAGGAGGTGAGCTTTAATATTTACAAGTCAATAAGGTATCCTGAAGAGGTAAGTACTTACCATCTGATAGACTTAGTTGATGATTCTGCTACTGAATATGGAGAATGGGATCATACTGATGAAGTTGTTAAGATTTGTGTGCTAGAATTTGAATTTGATTGTGATAATTTGTCTAATTTAGAGGAGGATTTTGAGTCAATTGATGTAAAGCATGTGCCTATGTGTAATGTTGAGCATGATCATGCATACTGGGCTTTATTGATTGTTTTTTAATCTAATTGTACTGAAAAACCTGTACTTGATCTTAAACCATTACTTGAACATTTGAGATATGCTTACTTAGAGGAACCTTCTATGTGCCCTATTATTATTTTTAATGAGTTGAGTCAAAGGGGAGAGGATAGGCTACTAGAAGTCTTGAATAAGCATAGGTCTGTAGTGGGTTGGTCCATAAGGGACTTAAAAGGTATTATCTCATCCATTATCATGCATAAGATCTTAATGGAAGATACCTTTATTCCATCTGTAGAGCATCAAAGGAGCTAAATCATGCAATGAAAGAGGTAGTTATAGGGAGAGGTGTTAAAATTGATGAATGTAGACATCATATATTTGATTTTAGATAGCTCTTAGGTGAGTCCTGTACAAGTAGTACCTGGGAAGGGTGGGATAACCATTGTAGTAAATGAGAAAGATGAGAGTATTCTGACTAGGATAGTTACGGGGTGGAAAGTGTGTATTAACTATAGAAAGTTGAACAAGGCCACTCGAAAAGACCATTTCCTCTCTCCTTCATTGACTAGCTGTTAGATAGGTTAGCAGAGTACCCTTATTATTATTTTCTTGATTGGTATTCATGGTAGAACTAGATTGCCATTGCTTCTACGAATCAAAAGAAGATACCATTCACATGCTCTTATGGGACATTCATCTTAAAGAGGATGTCATTCGAGTTATGTAATGCCCCTGCTACCTTTCAGCAATGTATGATGGCTATATTCGACGACATGATTGAGGATGTCATGGAGGTATTTATGAATGATTGTTTTGTGTTTGGTTCCTCTTTTGATATATGATTGGCTAACTTGTCTCTAGTTTTAAAAAGATACCAAGACATCAACCTTGTCCTGAATTGGGAGAAATGCCTTTTTTATGGTCAAGGAAGGGATAGTCCTTGGTCACAAAAGTTTAAAAGAAGGTCTGGAGGTGGCTAGGGCTAAGATTCCTTTTATTGACAAATTGTCACCTCTCGTGAATGTAAAGGTTTTATAGGCATTTTATTAAAGACTATTTTAGGATTTCCAAACCCTTGTGTAACTTGTTACTAAGTATTCTACTTTCATATTTGATTATGCATGTTTGTCTACTTTTAATGTTTTGAAGGATAAATTGATTTCTCCTCTCCTGATTAGTGCACATGATTAGGCTGAGCCTTTTGAAATGATATGTGATGCCAATGATTATGCAATAGGAACTGTTTTAAGACAGAGGAGAGATAAACTGTTTAGGGCTATTTACTATGCAAGTAGGACACTAGATAGTGCACAACAAAGTTAAACTATGAATGAGAAAGAAATGCTTGTTATTGTATTTGACTTTGATAAGTTTATATCCTACTTTCTTGGTTCTAGAGTCACTTTTCACATTGATAATGTTGCACTCAAATTTTTATTTAGTAATAAGGATTCTAAGCTCATATTCATAAGATGGATTCTTTTGCTCCAAGAATTTGATTTTTTAATTAAAGATAGAAAATGATGTAAAAATAAGGTAGCTGACCACCTGCCTAAGATTGAGAGTGGAAGCACTCAGTTGAGCCTTCACCCCATCTCTAAGAGTTTCCTCGATGAGAAGCTATATCAAGTGGGGCACAATTGATCATGGTTTGCTGACATTGTAAACTTTCTTGCAAAAGGTGTCCTACCACCTGAGCTGAACTCCCACAAAGAAACGATTCTTGCATGAGGTAAAATTGTATCTATGGGATGACCCGCTTGTTTTTAAAATTTGCTCTGACTATATTATCAGAAAATGTATTCCTTTGGAGGAGACTGCGAAGATCATAAAGGAGTGTCATTCATCTCCTTGTGGTGGTCATTGTGGCCTTACTCGCACAGCAACAAGGGTTCTGCAATCAGGTTTTTACTAGCCTTCTCTATTTAAGGATTGTTACATCTTGTTAGGATGTGTGATAGATGCCAAATAATAGGTAACATATCCCGACACCATGAATTTCTTTTGAGACTTATCTTAGTGGTAGAACTTTTTGATGTATGAGGTATTGATTTCATGGGTTATGTTCTTGCTTCAAATGGATACATGTATATTTTAGTTGTTGATTATGTATCTAAGTGGGTAAAGGCAGTAGCCACTAGAGAAAATGATGCACGTGTTGTACTACAATTTTTGAAAAAGCATATTTTTACACCTTTTGACCCACCTAGGGCTATCATTAGTGATGATGGATCCCATTTTTGTAACAAACTATTTGATTCTCTATTGAAAAAGTAAGAGGTAAAGTATAAGGTTTCATTAGCTTATCCCCCTCAAACTAACGGTCAAGTTGAGATTTCTAACAACGTAATTAAGTAGACTCTGGACAAGACGTTCAGGCTAACAGGAAGGATTGATTCTAAAGCCTCAATGATGCTTTATGGGCGTACATGACATCCTTTAAGACACCAATTGGTACACCCCCATACAACTTGGTGTTTGGGAAGGCTTGCCACTTACCTGTAGAGCTGAAGCACAAGGTATTAAGCCATCAAGAAGTTGAACTTTGATCTCTAGAAAACAGGGGAACACCAATTGCTTCAGCTATACAAAATTGAATAATTTCATAGTCAAGCCTTTAAGAATGGGAAGCTATATAAGAAGTGGACGAAGAGATGGCACGATCACCGTACACTACAGAGGTCCTTCCAACCGAGTAACAAAGTGCTTTTATTTAACTCACACTTATATTTGTTTCCAAGGAAGCTTATGTTGGGTTTTTATGTCCTAAACTCATGGCTTGTAAACATTGTAAACATATTCTATTATCAATAAAGTGGTTATTGAGGTTATTCAATAAAGTTGTTATTGAATAAAATAAATGGTTAAGTATAACTTTATAAATCCAATAAACTAAGAACATATGGCTATAAAATGAGTACTTGAACGTTATGTAGAGACATAAAAGTTGATCAAGTTTGAGTAAATAGCCAAAACGGTTTATAGTATAAGGATTAGGCTGGGTACCCTTTCCTGGGAACACTATGAGACTCGGTCTGCTTTGTATATGATACAAATGATGTGATCCTAGATCGTTCATGTGGTGACATGTGAGTGGGGTCGTTCTATGCAATGAGTTTGCATAAGACCAGACCGCAAAATAGTCACTGTTTCTTTATAACACCGTTGGCTGATAAACACTGACTAATTTTCAACTGATGACCTAGGTAACTCGATCTTAATCCTGAGCTAACTATGAATTCCTGTTTATTTGAGATTATCCTTAGATCTGCATGGGTGAGAGAGGCTCAACAACGCCTTCTCAATATGCCTCTCATTTCAAGGGTAAGACCAGAAAGATAACTGAGGACATAGTCCTACAAGATGGAATGCACTCCTACCAGACTTTAGGGATAGTAGAGAGGTTGTTCACTTAAGTGCTGATTTCAGGTCTTGAACAAGGGGACCCCCCTTCTCATTGGCCCAAGGGGGAATCGGTTTGGTGGTTGGACCACAAACCAAGTTGTTCATTAGAGGGTTAGTGGTACTTAAGAAACAAGAGGTAATCTAGGGGAAAATGGTAATTTGACCCAGCTGAGATTACAAACAACGTGTGAAGGGTCGACTTACTGATCATGGTTATAGCAAATGGACAGAAATATATCTATAGTGAGGAGAGTGAAGTTGCGTGCTTTAGTGGAGTGATCTGTTAGTTAACGAATGTTAGTTAGCTAGCTTAAAGAGTTTAACTGGCTAATCGCAAATCATTGGAGCTCATGATCTATAGGTACATTAGGTCCCTCAGGTAGCTCACATCGAATAAAACCTTAGGACAATGTGGTGAATGAGTTTGAAGTATTCAAATTCTGGTTAGGGAGTGTACGTTGCATATATATATGATATATTTAACCTCTCGACGTTTGATTGCAAATTAAACGATCAAGGAGAGTTGTAAATAACTTTTAAATGAGATTTAAATGTTATATATATGAATAGGGATTCATATTCGAAAAATATAGTTTTTTCGAAAAATCGAGATTGGTGGTAAAATAATATTATTTTAACATTTGGTATAAAAATAATTTAATTTAAATTTAAATTGTTTTAATTTAAATTTATGTTCTTTTTTTTTTAATTTAGGAAATTAAAATCAAAAACAAAAAGAGAAACAAAAAAGAAAGAAAGAAAAATGAAAGAAGAAAGATAATGGAAAGCAATATTTTCTATTTTCTCTCTTTTCTTTCCCATCTTTTTGCCACCTCTCCAAGCATTGATACCTCACCAATTTGTGTGTCAAATTAACATGAGGTAGTTGTGCATGATCTCCCCTATAAGTAGAGGCAAATTTCGTGCAAGAAGAAGTTGATGAACAACATCAATTTTGCTCACAAACTTTTATGTTCAAAGGATGAACCAAGACAAATCTCTTCTATTTTCTCCCAAATTCACCACAATATAGGATCCCACAATCCGTTCTAAGGCCGAAGAATAGCTGAGAAGACTCTAGTGGTGGTTCGGGAGGTGATCGTGATCGTGACCAAATCTACGGAGAAACAAGAGAGAATTTGAGCTTCAAAGGTAAGGTTTCTAATTCCCTGTTTTTCCTAAGGTGAACGCATGACTTTACCCTTTAAATTGAGCTAATTAAAGTGCAATTGGATCCTTTCCACTGTGCAAGCATGTCTATTTATCCTTCAATAGGTATTAGAGCATGCTAGTTGCACTCAATTCGCTTTGGTGGGGTTTAATGCATGAAATGAATGCTTGATGGTACTAAAATGGGTTTTTCTTATTTTTGCATCCTTTTAAGCTTTCAATTGTTGAAATTAATTGTAATTGCCCGGTAATGTTAGGGCCTTAATGTGTGACTAAGGGTCTGTAATTATTTGAGTCATGTAGACTTGAAACTAGGCTGTAATTAGGAGATTTGGAGCAAGAACACTGCTGGCAAAAAAACAGAGTGCTGCTAATGCCCAAGGAGCGTCTAGACGCCGCTGCGCTTCAAATCCAGAAAGCGAGCTCGTGAAGAGGAGGTCTGGTTCAGCCCTTGAGATTTGGTTTGTCCCCTGCATCTAGTGCAAGCTCTTTTGCTCCATTGGTGGCCAGTTCAAGCCCATTTTCACTTGGTTCATACCGGTTCGAGTTGATTCGAGTCAATTCAAGCAAGAAGAATAATTATTTTTGTAATAATTTAGCTATTTGTGTGCTTGTGATGCCAAAATCGACCCATTTAGCGTGTTTGATTTATTATGCATTATGAATGTATGTTTAAATTAAATTTAAATCTTATATGCATAATGTCTGTCATATAGATTTAAAACCTCACCATAGGATAATCATGGTTCATGCATTGCAAGTATGTTATAAGTGTTATAATGTATAGTATACATGAATAGAATGCATTGCAAGTATGATATAAGTGTTATAATGTATAGTATGCATGAATAGGTTCATTGCAAATAGATTATAAATGTTAAAATGTAGAGTTTGCATGAATAGGTATCATGAGAATTAGTATAAGCGTTATATTAATTTATGATATGAATGTGGATGAATGTTATGGATGTATGTCTTTATTTTATAAGCATTATAAAATGAATTAGACATTTAAAATCTATAACTCAGATAAAAAGCATGTTCACTTAGGGTTAATCACTCAAAGCAAATCTACCTCTGTTAATAGTTAAATTAGGTCAATTTCTGGTAAAATTAAGTTTGCAAAACTCACCCAGCGAGATCTGTCTAAGGCTGGAGGTATTTAAGTTGATGGTTTACGCAACACCTCCTACCTGGGGATCGAGCTGGCGTCTGGGTTGAGTGAGCCCGATTTTATGAGCATGCATGAGGGATGTGAGGTAATAAATGGTTTATCACTTAGACATTGTAGGTTAAAATCTAGTATAAGAACTATGCTCGGATTAATCACCTAGACTTAGGATATTTTTCAGCCGGAATATACCTAAGTAAAAGAATACCCAAAAACCAAATAGAACACTTTAGCAGGAGAGAAATAGTACATATGGTGTATTATTTTCTAGCTCTCGCGTCCCTAAGAGTTCACACCATGAGATTTATGCGGGCTTCGTGTCTCTTTTACCGAGACTGCTCTATTGGGAAAGTGTTTGCATAAGTCAATAACAAGGTAAATAGGGAAAGTAGTTCATAGTAAGTGAGTTAAGGGTATGTGTCAATATGTACTACGGTCTCTTCCATTAGGTCACACCGTGAGATTCCTATGTTGCACCTGTTTGGTGCTAGTATGGGCACCTAACCAGTCAGAGGGTTTGTAACATGGGATTCGGAACACAATGAACTCCAAAAATGGATAGGATGTTTTAGGTCAGTTTTCAAGCATTTTCTTTTCAAGAGAGAGCTTGTTTGATTTCGATCTCTGAAATTTGAAAATGGCAGTTCTACACTACAAAATTTACTAAGTGTTAGTAAATTTTTGACCAAATGAACGGTAACTAAACACTGATGGAATAAGATTTATTCTGGTATTAGTGTTTGGTCAAGAGTGTCTTGATTCAGTGAAAGAGTGATTGACTACCCCTGGGTGGCGGTTATTCTGACTCACTGAAGTATCGTTGCAAATCATATAATCTTGGGTAGTAATTAAAATTTGCTAAAATTGATTAGATTAAAAGAAATAGAGTTAAAAAATTTACTGATAGAATTTGTTCATCTTTCAGCAATGACTAGTTTTATAATCCAACTACTCACTTCCGAAAAGCTTAACGGGGATAACTATACAACATGGAAATCGAATCTAAACACTATACTAGTAATAGATGATCTTTGGTTCTTTTTAACTGATGACTATCCTCAAAATCCCGGCTCGAGGCAAACTGAAATGTTCGGGATGCCTCTGACAGATGGACGAGGCCGAACGAAAAAGCCCAAGTCTATATCTTGGCTACTATATCAGATATATTATCCAAGAAGCATGAAAAAATCGTCACTGCCATGAAGATAATGGACTCATTGCAGGCGATGTTTGGACAACCATCTTCATCGGTCATACACGATGCTTTAAAATATGTTTATAACTACTGCATGAAAGAAGGAACCTCTGTTAGGAACATGTTCTTGACATGAAGGTACATATCGACCACGCGGAAGTAAACGGAGTTGTCATAAATGAGATGAGTCAGGTCAGCTTCATCATCGAATCTCTTCTGAAGCGTTTTCTGCAGTTTAGAACTATTACCATGATGAATAATTACCAATCTGACGCCAGTTCTCAATGAGCTCCAAATTTACAAATCTATATTAAAAAATAAAGGTGCGGAAGCTAAAGCAAATGTTGTTGCTAAAGGAATCGAATTCCCAGCGGAAGCAGTTGAATGCTTAATGCATTCAAGAATGAATTGTTGGGTATGTATGTCCTAAAACAAGAATGGCTTGTAAACACGTTCAATAGTCAATAAAGTTGTTATTGATG
>JAOANK020255411.1:0-15488 GCA_026257165.2 Telfairia occidentalis
ATCTATTATTGTAATAATGTATATACTTGACTTCTAATTATTGATATATGTGCTTAAATAGTGGTTTATAACTTAAAATAAGTTTGTTTTTAAGTTTCACAAATGAAATCACAATATTTTTATAAATTTCCGTGATATCCATGATCTTTCTCAAAATATCGGATATCCATCGATATGTCAGTAAATCTGAGTTACCGATATCGATATTTAAATCCTTGATCATGCATGACCGATGAAAATGGTTGTCCAAACATCGCCTACAGTGAATCCATGATTTCCCTTGCGGTGACCATGTTCTTATGCTTCTTAGACAATATATCAGATATACTGGCCAAGATGTAGACTCAGATTTTAGCATTTTCCCTAATCCACCTGTCTTGTACATTCCAAATAGTTTGGTTTGCAGTTGAGCTGGAAACCAATGGACATTCCTCCGTTAAAGCGAACTGTAGACCATCTATTACTAATATTGTATTCAAGTTTGATTGCCACATTGCGTAGTTGTTTCCGTTAAGTTTCTCATAAGCGAGTAATTGAATTATTAAGCTAGACATTGCTGAAAAATAAACAACTTCTATTTGTGAAAAGTTTCTAACCCATTTTTAATCCAATTAGTTTTAGCAAAAATAATAATGTACCCATCATTATTCATTTGCAACGATACTTCAGTAAGTTTAGAATAACTACTACCGAGGGGTAGTCAATTACTCCTTTACTGAATCAAGACATTCTTGACTAAATATTAATACCAAAATAACTCTTATTCCTATAGCATTTAGTTATCGCTACTTTGGTCAAGAAGTTACTAACACTTAGTAATTCTTATAAGTGTGACCCTCCATTTTTAGATCTCAGAGATCGAAATCAACAAGCTACCGAGGGGCAGACAATGTTAAAAACGAACCTAAGAGACCCTATCCATTTCTGGAGGTTGCATTGTTCCGATTCCCATGTTACAACCCTCTGAATGGATTGTCGCTCCAAGGGCAGACAAGCAGGCGAAACATAAAAATCTCACGGTGCAACCTAATGGAGCCAAACATGAATCTCACAGTGTGAACTCTTAGGGACGTGAGAGCTAGAAAATAATACATCATATGTACTATTTTTCTCCCACTACAGTGTTTTGAACGACTTGGGTATAATTTGCTTAGGTATATTTCAGCTAAATAAAAAAGAATGAAGTCTAGGTAATTTGTCCATTTATAACTCTTATAATGGATTTTAACGTATGATGTCTAAGTGATAAACTCTTTTATAACCTTACATCGCTCACGCATGCTCATAAAATTGGGTTAACATAACGTAGACGCTAACTCGATCCCCAGGTAGCAGGTGTTCTATAAATCGTAAACTTAAGTACCTGTAACCTTAGGATCTCGCCGGGTGAGTTTTGTAAACAAAGTTTTACAAGATATAAACCTATTTTAAATATTAAAACAAGTTGAGTTGCACTGGTTTATCCTAAGAGCATGCAATTATCTTTGTTATAGATTTTAAAATTCTAATTTATTTTATAACAATTATAAAATAAATAATTCAAAAAACTATAACATACATATATATATTTCATCAATTAACATAACTAATTATATTAACACTAATGAAACTAAATTAATCATGCATACTATATATTATAACACTTACAACATACTTTTAATGCATGGAACATGCTTATCCTATAGGCGGGTTTTAAATCTATATGACATACTTTATGCACAAACAAAATTCATTTGATTAAACATACATTTACAATGCATAATTAATTAAAACACACTAGAATTGGACCAGTTTTGGCATTTTAAGTAAGCAAACAACTAAATTATTACAATAATAATTCAAAAAACAGCTTGAACTGCTCCCAAACACTTCGAACCGGCCCGAACCAGCTGAAAACCGTTGAAACGGATCCCTAAGGCTTGAAAAAGGGTTGAACCGACCCAAAACTGTTGAACAAGTCCAGCTGGAGCGGTTGTCTTCTTCCTCGCGCAAATGTTTGAAAAGAAAACAGAAACATCCCCTTTGAATTTGACAGCATGAGATCTTCACCATTTTTCTTCAATTACAACCTAAATTCAACTCTATTGGCTCTAGAAAATTTATAGACCCTTCTCAACATATTATAGCCCATAAACAATCGGGCAATTACAACAAATTTCAATGAATTGAAGGGGAAAAAATGCCAAAACCAAAATTGTCGATTTTAGCAACCATTCTCATTCATTCATGAATTTAGCGTCACCAAAGCCAATTGAGTGCAATTAAAATGCTCTGATACCAACTAAAAGACATAAGAGCATGCAGGGAAAATGAATTGGATCGATTTGCACTCTAATTCCTTCAATTTTAAGGATTAAACATGCATAACAAAGATAGAACAACAATGTTTTAGAAATACAACCTTTGTAGTTCGAAGTCCTCCATGTTTCTTGATGATTCCTATCATGAACGGTTCATGGATCACTGCTAGAGTCTTCTCTTTTATTCTTCGGCCTTAGAACGGATTGTGGGATTCGAAATTGTGGTGAATTTTAGGGAATTAGAAGTTTGGAGATCTTTGGTGTTCTTGGTATTCTTGAGAGAATTTCAACAAAATTCCATATTTTTTCATTAGTCTTTTTTTTTCAACAATTAAACGTTCAATTTTAAAGAAGTTTAACATGCAAATCAATTTGACCAAAATATTGACACCTAATTGAAAAGGATTAAGTGGGATATATGGCTTCACAATTAGTTGACAAGGATGCTTAAAAAGTGATTAGTCATACTATCACTAAATATGGATAAATCTACTTACATTTGAAATTGATTTAAAAATTAAATTATGGAAAAAGCAACTAAAGTGATTTTAATTTCAATTTAAAATCAATTTTAACTAATTAATAAATATAGTTTTCATAAAAAAAAAGGTATTAGTTTAATATCAAATATTAAATTAATATTTTGCCTTAATCCCGACTTTTCGTAATCCAATTTCTTGAATATGAATCTCTATTCATATATATCTAATATTTAAATCATATTTAAATATTACTAACTCTCCTTATTATTTAATTCATAATTAAACGATAAAACGTGACATATATATCATATATAATTAACGTTTACTCCCTAATTTTAATTTGAACGATTCAAATTCTTTCACTGCACTGTTCTAAAGTTTAGTCCCATATGAGCTAGCAGAGGGACCTAATGGACCTACAGATCATGAGCTCCAACGATCCGAGATTAACCGGTCAAATGCTTTAACCTAGTTAACCAACATTGGTTAACTATCAGGACACTCCACTAAAGCCCATAGGTGGACTCTCCTCACTGTATATATATTTTTGTCCACTTGATATAACAATGATTAGTAAGTTGATCATTCATAGGTTGTTCGTAATTACAGCTGGGTCATAATTACGATTTTGCCCTTGTTATTACGTCTTGCTCCTTAAGTCCCACTGATCTTCTAATGAACAATTGGTTTGTGGTCCAACCACCAAACCAAGTCTCTCTTTGGCCTATGAGAGGGTAGGGCCCCTTGTTCAAGACTAGAGTCAGCACATAAGGGAACAACCTATCTACTATCCCTAGAAACGGGTAGGAGTGAATTCCTTCTTGTAGGACTATGTCCCCAGCTATCTACCTAGTCTTACCCCTGAAATGGGAGGCTTATTGAATCGGCAAAGTCGGGCCACTCTCACTGCAGATCTAAGGATAATCCCGAATAAACGGGAGTTCATAATTAGCTCAATATTAAGATTGAGTTACCTAGGTCATTGTAATTAAAATAGTCAGTCTAAACAATAAATGGTGTTATAAAGTAAAAGTGACTATTTCTTGGTCCAGTCTCATGCAAACTCATTGCATGAGATGCCCCTACTCACATGTCTCCACATGAACGATTTAGGATCACATCGTTTGTATCAAATACAAAATGGGCTGCATCCATAGTGTCCCCATGATAAGGTACCCAACCTAATCCTTATACTATTGATCGTTTTGGTTATATATTTGAACTTGATCCACTTTTATGTGTGCATATAGTTCAAGTACTCATACTATAGCCATGGGTTTTTAGTTTATTGGATTTAGGGTTATATTAACAACAATTCACATATTCAATAACTGAATAACCTCGATAACAATTTTATCAATAATAGAAGAATATGTTTAATGTTTACAAACCACGAGTTTTAGGACATAAAACCCAACAGTTTCAATGTTTTCAATTTGTAGAATGGCTTAGGAACAAAGTACCTACTCATGATCTTCTTGAGTTTACTCCAAGACTCAATTCGGTGCATTTGGTTCATATTCCTAGAAGACAACAATTTATCCCACCCAATTAGAGCATGATCTTGGAAATGAGTTATGACTAGGCGTACTTTTCTTCCTTCACTCAAGTAGTTGCATCCAAAGAACTTTTCCACTTGCTTCTCCCATTGAAGATATTTTTTCGGGTTTGTTGTGCCATGGAACATAGGGAATTTGTTGCTTCTTCCTCTCTTTTGTCCCATCTTTTTTTAGAAGGAGTTGGTGGTGCAATTAGTGCTTGAGGCCTCTCCATGGCTTGTAGCCTTTTCTCCATGTTTTGGAGCATAGTAGTGATTTGGGGTAAGCTTGGGTTCATGCTTCTAAAACTTGATTGGAGTTTCACACGTTCTACTTGATTATCAACTTTGTTGTCACTAGCTTTTTCCTTCTTTATTCAGACTCCTTTGATGAATGTTGACATGGCTACAAGAAAATGTTAGAGAAAACAAGTATGGTCCTTACCAATATTCTCTCCCACTTCTTCACTTATCCACTCGCATTTAGCACTCAATTTTGGGAGTCACTCAATTCCCTCTAACAATGATGATATCAATAAGGGTAAAACCGAGAGTGTCCAAACTAACTTAGTCAAGTGATTCCTTAGATGCACCAAGCTTGGTTGCTTGTGGCGAATCGACAATAGACTAATAACAAGTTAGAGCACAAAGAAGGCATGAACAACAAGAAAACAACACAATTAAGCATCAAAGACAAGCCTAAGATAGCACACTATAAACAACAGTCAACACAATTTTTTCTAAAATTTAGGCAAACTTTGAAGCATCAGTGTGAACAATACACTCATGAAAATTTAAATTTAAAGACGCTTTGGAAATCTTGGAATGTCTAGTTTAAGCGTAAAAAATATCAGAAAGAGATCAGTTCTAATTTTGAACGAATAAAAGAAACAGACAGACTACTGAGCAACACAATGTGACACAGAAATTCAGCAGAAGACTCAAATTTGAACTACTGGCGTGAGCAAATGGCTCCTGAAAATTCAAAATTAAAAGCATATTCACATAAGCAATGGACCTAAGAACACTTATCAAGGCACTAATTCAATTTGGATCAGTAGATTTGGACAAATATCCCTTGGAGTGAAGGTTGGTAAAAAACGAAGAAACACTGTTTTGGAAAACAGTGAATGAATAGTGTGTACGTTTGCAATTGGCGTGAACTGTTATTGAAAGGAATTGGTTAAAAATTAATTTGGCATGAAAGTAGATTCAAAATAAAAGGTAAATGTCTGTTGCAGTCATATTGCGATAAGTATGGAAGGTTGTGGAAATTTTCAAAATCAGACAACAGTGTTTTTTGTTGGTAGCAGTACACTGTTTTGGGCCATGTGTCTATTTCCATCTTTTAAGGGGGTATGCACGTCGGATTTTGACTCTAAATTAATGTTGAAGGTCTTATAGATATTCTAAAAGAAATAAAATGGATTTTTCACAAAAAGAAAATAAGGAGATATGCTTGGTTTGGAGGCTGAAAGTCAAGGTAAACACTATGTAGTGTTGTTCCTTCTCCTTCCCCAGACAACTTCTGCTTCCCTTCGTTTTTCTTCTACCAAATGAACTCCATATGAGCTGAAACTTTCCAGTCTAAAAGAAGACTCAACAAGCTTTAAAAAAAGTATTAATTCAGCACATGATTAGTACAATAAGGCATAGAACAAAAATGTTCTACAGATGCAGCAACAAATTTTTTTTTCACTGCAGATTTCATCTTTTATTTTTTCTTTCTTTTCCTTTCTCTTCTTGTTTTTTGTTGTTGTTTTCTTCTTCTTCTTTTTTTTAATAAAGAAAAATAGCAAGCTTCCAGTAAAAACAGAAAACACAAGACATCAACTACATAAAGCTTCAAACAACTCTTGGTTAACAAGCAATGGTTGGAGCTTGAAAGAAAACGTGAAAAGAAACAAGTAAGATAGATGGATATATTCGCTCTCGAGCCTAAGCTCTAATACCAAATGATAAGCTCAACCCTACCATAAGTGGCTTAGGCAACCCTTGCATAAATAAGCACCTCTTAAACACACACGGTCACACCTAACACACACGAAAGGAAATCCCTCAAGGGGAAGAAGAAAGCACTAACCTTGAAGGTCAAGGCTTTGGATAGGAAAATCGTTCTCAAGCCAAAGTCGAAACACTCCACAAGTTTAATGACCAATCAAAACTTGAATGTTTCTAAGGAGTAAGCAACCTAAGCTAGGATGCAACATGCTATCGGTTTGGAGCAAAGAGAGAAACTCTCCACATTTTCATTTCACCAAAAATTATCTCCTAAATTGAATTTCTCGAGTTAGGTGTCTCCATGTTATGTTATAACACATTTTTCCACTTAGTCTCCTTCCTCATAAAGCTTGGTAGTCAACATGTTGAACTGGAGCCCTCCTTCTTTGGTAGGCTCATGTTGCATGATGTTTCCTTTTTTGAGCATGTTAGTGCTATTTTGGCTGCTCTTCTTCTCTGACGCAAAGTTCTCTCTATCTTTGGATCAATAACAAAATCTATGTTGTCCTGGTTCATGCACTACGACTGTACAAATAATAAGGTATTGATTAGACTATTGAAACATAGAATGTTGACAAGGCAACTCCACACTAAACTTCACTCTTGCATGTAAAATCACAAACAAATTGATAGAAAGTGTAATTAATATGAACTTAATGTGTTTAAAGAAAATCTTAATTTTCTTCAGCAATGGTTCCAAAAATTTATGGTCTCTTGGTAAAAGATAAGACAATGATGCTTAATGGTCAATTATGATCAATAAAGAGAGACAATTGATGCAAAAGTATAAGCAATCGTACAAGAATACTGGAGTATTCTACGATATCAAACCGTAAGGAAAATAGAGAATTAAAATAAAAAACAATGTTAATATAGAAGTACTTGCTTGGATTTTCACACAAGAGTAGAGTAAATAGATCAATGTTTTGTCTAAAAGAAATGCAAAAGAGAGGATAATCAATTTGATAGTGGTTTAGACACTAGAATAACATGCATAAAACTATATGACTTAAATCAGTGAAATAAACAAGGTAGCTAATGAAGTTTGATCATACGATGCGTTACTACTATGCTACAAAAACTTCTACAAAAGAAAAGCACCATCAATAACTCAGAATTGACTATGTAGTTACTCTTTCGAGCACCATATACTAAAGGTTGTGTCTAGTTTATGTCTAGACTCATACCCAATAATTTTAGAGCTAACTTCACTTGGTTTTACAGCTTCTTCACTTATGTCTAGGGGGTCTACAGACATAAGGGCTACTCCTCTCTCTACTGTATTATTCAAGCTATTTCCACTAGTTTTATATCTCTCGATATACAATTTGGCTGGAACTTTCTTCTCACAGCCAATTGGAAAGAAAGAGGTTAAGCAATAAAGAAAGATTGAACAAACAGAAAGTGTAATTCAAGAACCAGAAATAGTGTGCAACAAAATTAACAACACAATATCTATTTGATTAACTACCCAATAAAAAGGTTTTAGCTACTGCCAATTACAAAATATTTATCATTACAAACATGAAGTAAACAGAAAGTAAACGAAATTTAAAGATGAAACTAGCTGACTGTCAAAGGAATAGGAGGCCTCTAGAACCACTTGGCAGTTGGTCCTTCCTCAGGTTGTCGAGATCCCGTTTGTTGAGAGGATTCTCTTCTTATACGTTTGTGTCCTTAAATTTTGACTACATATCCTAAAAATGCACGCTACATACCTTTAGTGAGTGTGAAATATCCAATCAATCCTTTTTGCAGTACTGCGTGTAAGGAGACACAAAATCTCGCGTCATTTTATCCTCACACACGCGCTACGAATAAGTTAATCCTCACAGTTAACCATTCTGGAGATATTTCTATGTGTTGTTGTGTTGGTGCATTATGTTTGCTCTAATATTGCTGCATAGTACCACCTCTTTTTGGTGCAAACTTAGACCTAAAAAGCATTTAAAAGTATAAAAACAAGTCAATTACTGTGCTGAATAACATCTTAGAAACAATTGAGTATTTGAAGCACAAAATCATGCTTTTCACTATTAAGACAATCAGATACAATCAAATATTTCTTGTTTTTGGGATCAAAATAACTCTATTTTGGAGAGTTAACAATGCTCACGTGAAATATTCTTTCAAGTTGGCAAAGCCTTCGCCACATTCTGGTAATGAAAAGTTGTCCTTTGGGAAGGCTTTGTTGAGGATCGTAAAGTCGATACACACTCTACATTTATCATTAGCATATTTAACTAGGATGACATTGCACTATCATTGGGGTAATGGTCTTCTTGGACAAAGTCTGCTTGAAGGAGTTTCTTCATTTCTTTTGAAATGACGGTGCTTTTTCTCACATCTATAGGCCGACACTTTTGTTTGACCTGTTTGTATTGCGAGTCGATCTATAGACGGTTTACCATGATATCTAGATCGATCTCTAGCATATCTTCAGGGAACCACGTGAAGACGTCTGCGTCAGTCTTGAGGAAATTGACCAAGGTTTCTTTGTGCTCGGCTCCCAACTTGATGTCGATGTTAACCTTCTCACCTTCATCATCTAGGAGTATAGGCACTAACTCCTCAGCAAGAAAGCTATGTTCTTGCGATTGGGCATGGGGTCTGCTACTAGTGCATTACTGATGTCAACTGCACTAATTGGGGGAGTTCTCTTTAGTGTCAGCATGTAGCACTCGTGTGACATGTGTAGTTGAAATTGTTAACCCGTAAGTGTCTGAGGTCAAGTTTTAAAATAGTATAAGAGATTATAGTGTTGTCCTCAGAATTGGGTTTCTATCTCATTTAAGTACTATAGATATAATTGCTCAGTTTTAATTAGAGAACAATCAAGGTGAAATTAAGTGAATTAAACAAGCAAAAAAAGCATTAAATGTGAGAGAAATCTATAAAACAAAGTCATAGAGAATTGATTTCACCAACTAATCATAGAACTCAATCAATTAATTAAACCAAGACTGAACGATTAATTATTCTATAGATCAAGAACACATAATTTATAACTGTCCCAAAGAGAGTTATTAGGAGTCTTTTAGGATAAATTTCATAATATTCTTGAAGTGATTTGTCTTTGATTCATGAAGAAGTTGCTTGAATTATCTTTGTATTGCTTACATGAATTTTGAGAACCTTCAGATTGTTACAACATATTATTTACAAGAGCATTAGAATAGAATTGAGGGAAATTGTACTAATTGCTACTGATTTTGGGTCTTTTGCTGAGCAGGAAATTAATAAAGTATTAAAATAGTAAAATAATTGATCGAGAATTTATCCAGTAAAATAGACAGAAAGAACCTGCGTGAAGATAATAGAATTTCAAATAAGGAAACAACTTTATCTTTTACGAATTCCACCCACCGTTAATGCAAGCCACGTGGATGAATTAACTTAATAGGTTTCCTAATCACAAAAGGAGGTTATAAATACAAAGAGAGGGTGCCAAAGAGAGATGTTCGAAAAATAGTTTTGGAGAATCTGATTTTTGAAGTTTAATTCCCGAATTCCAGTTTTGAGATTTCTTTCCCTTTGAGTAGTTCATAGTTGTTGTTGACTTCTGTAGAGAAGAGTTGAAGAAGAGGAGCTTCGTAGAGGTGGAAAGAGAAGAAGGAGTTCTACTCATGGCTTCCTTGGAGAATTCGATTCTACAATTCCTTAGGCTTCTTCATATTATGTTTTCCTTTACTGTTTTCGATTTTATGTTACTGTCTTTTCTTTATTTTAGCATGAATTAATCCCCTTTTGGTGAGGATTAAGGAAAATATTATTGAACTGATTCTAGTTTCAAAGTAAAAGCTTGTTGGATTGATTTATTTTATAAGTGTTCTTATTGTTTAATTTTGTCTGCCTGGTTAACACGCATAGATATCTTCTCTAAGCTTCTGAAGAAGATGTGAGGAGTAGGTTGCTTGTAAAACATATTAGCCTTTAAGATTAGGTTAGTTGCTGGCTAATTGGGGAGGTTAGGAATAATCACAAATCTAATGCATGGAAACAATAGGTTTAACTCATATAAGTTAGTGAAAATTAACTTAAGAAATCTCAGAGATCTTGAAGGATTCTAAAAGACTATTGTTGTGTGAATTAACCCTCCAATTCTTTTGCTTCAGCATTCTATGTTAGGAAAAATAGCATGTTACGTTAATCTGAACTCATTTATTCATATCGTTACAAGTGCCTTAGCATTTTTATTCTTCTGTCATTTTAATTGAGCATTAGTTATAAAAATAACCAATAGTCATCATTTTTATTACCTTGAATTCACTAAGAGAGCAAAGTCTATTAAGCAAAAATCTATTACTAATCCTTGTGGATACGATTTAAAAATACTTATCACTTACTTCGGACTGTGTACACTTGCACATATATTTGTGTGATTTTATTCACCTACACACATGCAAATGAGTTTTTGGTGTTGTCGCTGGGGATTAGTTTGAATTTTGGCTTATTTGAATTTAATTCTTTAAGTGAATTGGATCTTTCTTTACACTAATTCAATTTCTTTGCGATTGGAGTAACTGGTGCATGAACATTAATTCTGATTTCGAGGTTGAATTTGATCCAAAAATTGAACGAACTATTCGGAGATTAAGAAGGGAATTGAGAAATCAAGCAAATTCGATGGAACATAACCCTATACCTTTTAGAAGACCTTTAGAGCAAGCAAATCAACAACAAAACAGAGGAGGAGTTTCATTACATGGAGGAGCAATGCAACAGCAAATTAGACCAGTGGACTAGGTTGAAAATCATGTTATGTTAGCCAATGACAGGGAAATGCCATTAAAGATTATGCAGTTGATAGCACACAAACATGTCTATCCTTAAGCTTAATTTTAGCTAGTTGTGTTCGTTAAATTCGAAGGTTTCACTTGTTTATTTGTGAATTTGTAGGTACCAAGCAAAATTTCATGAAATTATGAATTTGGGGTTGTTCGAGTCGAAAGATAAGCTTAAGAAGACCAATTTTGGCTAAGGAAAGAAGGAAAAAGGTCGAAATACTAAGGGACCTGAGGCAGCAACCTCGAGATGCCGTGCTAGGGCATTGAGACGCTGAAATTTGCTGGCAAATTGAGGTTGTGATCATCAGCATCCAGATGCTGCTCTATGATTCCTCAACGTCGTAGAACATTTGAAGAACACCGTGCAAGCGTGTGCACGCCTCTCACAGATGTAGCAACGTCTAAACGCCCCATATGCGAGCACACATGCGCGGGCCAACTAGCCCACACGCACAAGTAGATCAGCATGTCAACGCTGCCCCACGCCATTAGTGTTCACATGCACGTGCTCTATTGCACGTCCTACGCTGCCGAATCAAACTAGCGTCTCGACGCTACTTTATTTTGAAGCCCTAAGAGATGCCCACGCCACACATCTTTTGACTGCATAAGACCATCATCGAGACACTTTCTTATAGCGTCTCAACGATACAGGTAGAACAACCATTATAAGCTCATTTTGTTCACTATTTTCAAGGGAGGCTATTTGGAGAGTCGAGACTACACCTTGGAGCACAGATTTTCTAAGGGAGGGGAAGCTTCCCATGGAGTCCACAAAGTGATCCAAGACTCGGGATTGCGGGCTTCACGTTGGGAACGAGTGTGGCACGTGTCTTAGAGAGTGTTTCTTTACCTTTGTAGATTTTGTTTCAATTTGTAATTTCTTGAGGGAGTATCTGTTTGTATTTGTGGATTTGAGTGGCGGGATTCCACATTGACGCGGTGTAATGTTTTGTGTTGTTCTTTTATGCTTTATTAATTTTATGGGCTTTTTTCTTATCGTTTGTGAATCATTCAGGCTTTCGTATGTTTAATGCTTGTAATCTTCTGATCAAGGATTAAATTATTCATATGATTTAAGTTTTAGCTCAAGAGAGTAAGGGTTAGATTACATCTTGAATGCATGACTGTAGTAGGCCATCGTGATGAATAGTGTTTTATTTTATACAAGCATGTGTTATTATCTCTAGTTGGTATGTTGTGAATCGTGATGACAAGCGGGTTTGCCCTAAGCTGGAGAAAGGATGGGATCACAATGGGTCTTCTAAGGGATGATAATCGATGGGTAGTTCGTAATGCCTTGTTAGGTGTGTGGGTAATAGACCGAGAGGTTGAGTTTGCATGTTTAGTGAAAGACTAGCTGAGCTCGAGATAGGAAGCCAAACTTTAGTTAATCCCAGCGTATGGTTGCATCGTGATAGAAAAGTTCGTTGTTAGTAAAGTGTGTTGTCACAAAGCATGTCTATTAGAGTTAAGGCACGCTCTCCTTATGTAACCTCCATCTATCTAGGAGTAGAAGTAGGGTAAATTAGATTTCTCTTTCAATAATGGTTTCCCTAGATAAAATGAGGTGTGATTAGCTTGGTAATTAATCAAACTAGAAACCAAATCCCAAGGACAACACTCGATACTCAATTCCACTATATTAAAACTGATCCGTACACTGCGTAATTGCACTCTGTGTGCCTATCAGTAGTCCCAATGTTTGATGAATTAAATCCACAGATTGTTAGACCAAATATTCAAGCAGCAAACTTTGAGATGAAGCATGTGATGTTTTAGATCCTACAAACCATAGGTCAATTTCATGGTTTACCTGCAGAAGATCCACATTTGTATTTGAAGAATTTTCTAGGAGTGAGGTACTTATTTGTGATTCAAGGAGTTTCTAAAGATGCTCTGCGTTTAACTTTGTTTCCATATTGATTAAGGGATGAAGCAAAAGCTTGGTTAAATACATTTGCTCCAGGATCCATTACTACCTGGAATAAATTGGAAGAAAAGTTTCGGATTAAGTATTTCCCACCTACAAGAATGCCAAACTTAGAGCAGAAATTGTTTCTTTCAGGCAATATGTTGATGAACCCTTTAGTGATGCATGAGAAAGATACAAAGAACTCCTTAGAAAGTGTCCTCACCATGGATCCATATTGTGTTCAATTAGAAACTTTTATTATGGTTTAAATGCATCTACACAGAGCATGGTAGATGCTTCAGCAAATGGTGCTTTATTGTCCAGAACATATAATGAGGGGTACAAAATTTTGGAAATGATATCTACCAACAGTTGTCAATGGTATAATGCAAGATCAAACCCTGAAAAAAGACCACAAAGAATCACTGAAGTTGATACTTCAACATCCATTAGGGCAGACATCGCTTCTTTGACAAACATGATCAAAACCTTACCATGGAATGCTACACCACAAAATGTTGTTGTGAATCAAGTCATAGTTGAATCGTGTGTATTTTATGGAGAAGGACACACATGATTTTTGCCCCAGCAATCCAGTATCATTTTGTTACGTAGGAAGAAATAACCCACATTCAAACACCTACAATCTTGGGTGGAAAAATCATCCTAATTTCTCTTGGAGTGAAGGAGAATATCATCATGATCCTTCAGTTCAACATAAGGGAAACTATCTACCTGAATTTTGGCAACAAAATCAACAATTTGTGCCACAGTAAAATAGGCTAATGCCCCAACAAAATCCTAGCAATTCAAGTATAATTCACTAGAAAACATGATGAAGATATATATGGCCAAAAATGATGCTATGATTCAAAGCCAACAAGCTTCATTAAGGAACTTAGAAATTTATATTGGACAATTGGCAAGTGAATTGAAGAGTAGACATCAAGGACAATTACCTGCAGATACTAAAAACCCTAGAAGAGAAGGTAAAGAGCAAGTGCAGACAGTAGAACTCAGAAGTGGAAAAACCATGGTTGGAACAAGTTCTTTATAGCAGCAAAAAAATATGTTTCAAAATTCGACAGAACGACCAAATAGCGAGAGTAGTGAGGTAAAAAATTGAAGAAGCAGTAAAAGACAATGCGGAGGAAGTTCCCAGAACAAAACTTGTAGAATCTCGGAAGTGTACTATTATTCCTTTCAAGTCGCCACCACCTTCCTATCCACAAAGGCTTAAACAGAAAACTCAAGAGGTCAAATTCAAGAAATTTTTAGAGGTACTGAAGCAACTTCACATAAACATACCTTCGATAGAAGCTCTTGAGCAGATGCCAAACTATGTGAAATTTCTCTAGGATATTCTAACCAAGAAGAAGAGGTTAAGAGAATATGAAACAATTTCTTTAACTGAGGAATGTAGTGCAATCCTTAAAAATAAGCTACCTCCGAAAGTTAAGGACACTGGGCCATTTACCATTTCTGTTTCAATTGGAGGAAAAGAATTAGGAAGAGCATTATATGATCTTGGAGCCAACATCAATCTCATGCCATTATCCATCTATAAGAAGTTAGGAGTGGGAAAAGCAAGGTCAATGACTGTGACTCTTCAATTGGTCGATAGATCAATTTCTTATCCAAAAGGCAAGATTGAAGACATTATGGTGCAGGTTGATAAATTCATTTTCCCAGTAGATTTCATTATTTTGGATTACGAAGCCGACAAGGAGTGCCTATAATTTTGGGAAGGCCCTTCTTAACAATAGGCAGAACGTTGATTGACGAATAGAAAAGGGAATTGACCATGAGAGTATATGACCAGGAAGTAAATTTCAATGTATTTGACCCCATGAGATATCCATAAGAAATTGAAGAGTGGTCAACAATTCAAGTATTGAAAGAAATTGTTGAAATTGCAACTGAAGCGAATTTGCCAAAACCCCATATTCAATAGTTTGGGAATGCTAAATCCCTAGAGGTAGAATGTATGATCAATCATTCTGAGATAGCAATTACTGAGGTATGTGAGATTTCAAATTTTAAGATAACATTTCATACTTTGAATTTGAATGATAGGAAATCTCCACCGATGAAGCCATCTATTGAGGAACTACCACAGTTGTAATTGAAGCCATTACCATCACATCTAAAGTATGTGTAAGGTGTATCAACATACATGTGCAGCGGAATAAGAATCAACACACTTTAATCAGCTGAATTTAATTATGGAAAATCATGCTTAAAAGGAGGAAAAATAGAGAAGTAATCACACTCACCTTTGATGCTCGATTCCTCCACTATCTGCAGCAGATATGTGCTCCAATCAGCTCCCAGACCACCACTAGAGTCTTCCTGTCTATTCTCAAGCCTTGGAACGGGATGGTGGGATCCCTTGATTGGTGAATTTTGGTGAAGAAGGAGTGATATTTGGCTTAGAGTTCAACACATGAACAACCAAATTTGGGA
>JAOANK020255519.1:0-15488 GCA_026257165.2 Telfairia occidentalis
CAAAAAAAAAAAAAAGTCATGCTGGGAGTTATATTTTAAAATGAAGCTAAAATATAATTTTGTCGGTATAATTTTAACATTTTAGAAACTTTTTAAAGTAGAATGACCAAATAAATGCAAAATTTTTAAAATATGGAAATTAAATAGATTTGATCCTTAAAATTTTAGGACCAATCTTAATTACAGTTGAATCAATATTTTGTCTAAATTATGTTAGATTTATACCTATAATACTCCAATTTTTATATTTTATTACATCTTCACAATGAAAAAAAAAAGTATCCACGTAATGTTTTAGAGAGTTATATTTAAAAAGAGGCTAAAATATGATTGTCTCCAATATTCTCTATAATTTTTAAATTTTAGTTTTAAAATTTTAAAAGTTTCAATTTCTGTTATATATATTTAGTTTTTATTTGTCACTTCATACTAATATTTCTTAACAAAATGTGCAATGGTTTTGAAATATATTTATTAATTAAGTTAGAAATACTTCTTGTTTTATGTTATTAATGTGAGACAAATATATATCTGTCTAAAATAAAAAATCTACCTACTTTTCATGATTTCTTACCCAACCTTTATTGGTTTACCACTGTAAAATAGATTCATGGAAAATGTTACTATGGTAATAATTAATGATCTTGTTGAGAAAATACCCTTCTGGCCTTCTTCAATTTTCTTATCACCATTCTTTTAATATTAGGAGGCAAAAAAAAATCAATTTTAACCTCTAAACGTGTCAAGTTGTATCAATTTTGACCATGAGCTTCAATTTCATCAAATTGGACCCTAAACTTTGATAAGTGTTGTAATTTTAACCATCTATTCAAATTTCACTAATTCAATCATTAATTTTAACAAAACACAATGTGAAAATTTTTGTAAATTCATTGATTTCAATAAATTAAAGCAATGAAAAAAATTAAGGTTGATTAATCCACAAATTAACCATGGAATAAATTTAACAAAATTAAAAAATTTCAACGAAAAATTAGCTACCGTCTCATTTTTGTTTGAAATTCTATTCATTTTGTTTTTTATATATGTTTTATAATCATTGAATGCATATGAAAATACTTTTTTTTTAATGATATTTTGAACAAGAATTTATTAAAGCATAAAAATTAGAACACTTTTTGAAATTTAAAGTTAAGATTACAACACTTACACGTTTGATGTTCATTTCGATGAAATTGAAAGTTTAGGGTCAAAATTGATTTTTTTCCTCAATATTACGAAGGATTTCGTTAAAAAAAAAAGTTAATGCATGAAAAATATTATTGATCTTCTTTTTTTCTGAAAAAATAGGAAATATACATATTCATTAAGGAAGAAAGTTCTATAGTGAACTTAAAAAGTATATTCTATTTTAAAAAATGTAAGACATAATTTTTTTTTTAATTCAATATATAAATTGTGGGAAGTATTATAAACTATCTATATATTTAGTGGGGTTTGGAATGCCTTTAGTACTAAGGAGCTTTACTAGACAAATATTATTTAAGCGTTACACAATGTACAAATGATATATTTAAAAGAAAATAAAAATAAGACTTTTCTTACAATAAAATTAGATATAAGGAGTCCGTACGTTATCTGAATATCAAAATGTGTGTTAAAAAAGAGTCTCTCTTTTTAATTTCTTAAGTAAAGAATAATATTCTTAAAAGGGATTGTGACATGCGAAATAATAATCCTCTATCTCTAAACTTATTTTTAATCAACATCAAAGATTTTCAACTAGATTTAAGTACTAAAAAAAAGCTTTGTTTATCATTGGTATATGAACGTAAGAGAAATCAAAATATCCTTATATTTTGTACCTTGTTACAAAAATTTTAAAAAATTTCAATACTATCTTTCATTTTTGCTAAATGTTTAAAAAAATACCCTTAAAAAAAATTTAGTTGTATGTTTGACAAAAAATTGATGTGTGTGTTGACACATGAATTACGTGGACATAAAACTGCCTACGTGACATCTTAAGTGAAAAGATGCAGCATTTTAAGATTGATTTGAAGCTTTATAATAAAATAAACATTCTAAAAAAATCAAAATCAACATTTAAAAATGTATGCAAAAATAAATAGAATGTTGCTTTTCTTCACTTAAACTGTCACGTAAGCTGTTTTGTATCTCAGATAATCCATAAATTAGCAGACACGTCGTCAATTTTTTGTCACACATCCAACCAAATTTTTCTTGAAGAGTATTTTATGAAAAATTTAGCAAAGGTAAAATGTAGTATTGAAACTGTTGAAAGAATAAGAATATTTTTGAAATAATGTATAAAATATAGAGATATTTTGTATAATTAAGCGGGTTTAAATGTCCTATCAATCTCTCTGCAAGGAGATCACAAGTTCATAACTCAAATAGCAAGGTTTTGGTGGGGCTTTGAAAAATAATGGAAATCAGAAAAGAATCCACCATCTCAAAAATAGTGAAAGGCTTAAGGAAGAAGGTGCCTTGGTTTTAGAGTTATAATTATTATATATCTTTATTAATCAAGCCTTGCATACTAAGCAAGGTTAAAAATGGAAATATAATTAATATAATTTCCCAAGAACCCCTCTTTTATGGAATAAAAATAACTCCTCAATTCTAACAATAAGAGAGCCAAAAAGAAAATATTTCTCTAGATAGCCTATCGAGTCGATGATGAGTACTTTATGTATATTTACGTGTAGCAGTCTTCAATTGTACTTTGGTCTATAAATGTTCATACTTATTTTATTTTAATAATTTTATTTTTATTAATTGGTTATATTTCTATCTTCCAACAATTCTATAATTTGCATAAAAAGTTGGGTTTTTTTTTTTGTTAATTAAATTCTATAGTACATATATCGAAAGTCTTATATCCATATTAAAAATAATTAATGGCTTAAAATTTATGTTAAATACAATACGCAAATTCAAGGATGATAATCAAATATAAATTATTTTGTGAAAGTTTAAAGATCAAAATAACTAAAATTTACGCCTACAGATAGGTACAAAGGTGCTATGAGAAAACAATTCCTAAGTAAACCCTAAAACCTTTTTTAGGTCCTACCTCAAGCACAAGATGATGAAACCCCCTAAAAATAATCACTTTATTTTGTTCATGTTACATCTAATTAAATTATTCAACTTTTGTCGTCCAATAAACATGCTATGTATATCAATTGTCTGATCTTTTTTTTTTTTTTGAGTCCAACTGTTCAATACTTGTGGGATTGAATCATTAATCTTTGCGATGGTAGTAGGTATATTCGGATTGACTATATCTGTTTAATTTATATTTGTTTTTTTTAATTAAAAAAATTAGGAGCTAAAAAAGTGGTTCTTTGCTTGGTAGAATTAAAGGTGAAAAAAAGCTGTAAAAGGAAACATTTGGGTTGAGTTTGCACGCCAAAGGGGATGCCTACTCTATCTCTGTTTGTAAAAAACCATAATGCCAAATATGGCCTTTAAAATACCAACAAAAAATAAAATATAGTTCTTCTCTTGTTTTTAAGTTCCATTGCTTTAGAACAAAAAAAGAAAAAGCTAAAAAAAGGAATAAAGGGAAAAAAAATAATGGGGACTTTATATAAAAAGAAGAGAGAAGATGATCCACGTGTCTTGATCTTGTTTAATAATGTATATGGCATAAAAGTTAGGAAAGTAGAAAAAAGAAATAACACTTCATGATTAAATGTGCAATGAACTTTAATTATTGTTCCTTGCATTTTAAGGGTTCTTTTTCTTTTTCCCCAAATCAATTTAGAATTCCACGAAAGATTTTGTGTGAATTTTTATTTTGAAAAAAAAAATATGGCTTTGAGTTATGTGAAGGATCCTATAATGTTATTGGATCTGTGGTAGAAATGATCTTAAATAAATGACTTTGTTGTTAACATGAAACGAAATCGAGCATAGTTCATTAAGTCATATCTCTTTGATCAAGAGGTCATGAGTTCGAATTTCTCCACCCTACATGTTAGAACTTAAAAAAAAAACCCTTGAAATGAAAAAGTTTTACAAATAAATTTATGTGACTTTTCATACGCTCCTCACTTTTAAATTTGTTGCAAAATTTGCAAAACTGATTTGTCGTATCACTTAACTCAATAATTTTTTTGGACATGTTAATTTTTTAACTCCCAAATTTTATTTTTAAGTTCAATTAATTAAGTTGGTTTATAGGTATTAAACTAAGCATGGTAAAGACATAATCTTTCCAACCAAGCCAAATCGAGCACAGCTCAACTAGTTAAAGACATAGTTTCCTGACCAAGAGATTGTGAGTTCGAATCCTCCTACTCCACATGTTGTTGAACTCAAAAAAAAAAATTATGCCCTACTGAAAGGTCATATGTTCTAATCTAGATGGTTTGTTCAAACTAAGCTGATTAAGGGACCCTACCCTTAACTAAGCACATGGTGGTTTGTTTCTGTCTAACTGTCCACTTAACATTCATCACTCATGGTCGAATTGTGGACCTGTTTATTAAAATCTCTTTACTTGTGTGACCGTAAAACTCTACTGAATTATTCTTTTAATAAGTCGTGAAACGATTGAAAATAGATTATGACATTTAGTTTCACTACAAATAAATGAACTTTTAGAGATGTAGAATACGCGTCGTTAAAAGTTTACATGCATTGCTAAAATTTTTAGAGACACATTTAAGTTCGTCGCAAAAACGAGAGAGCATCCTCCAACCAATACTTCATTTTTTCTTGATAGTTCTCATACACATACTAACATGTTAAGATATATGTTCCCGACCAAAGGTCGTAGGTTCAAATGTCCCACCTTCACATGATGTTGAATTTTATAAAAAACCAATAAATTATAATAAAACACTTATTAATTTGTATTTTCAAATTTAAACTATTTTTTCCCTACAAATTTATTAAATTTATAAGTTTTACTTATAAAAAAAATGTTAAAATGCTATTTGATGCGGGTAAAATTATGTAATTGAAGACCAACTCGACTTGCTAAAACATTTGAAGTCGAAGTGAAACACCAAGCTCAAACACAAGCAGCTAATTCGAGCATAGCTTAGTGGATAAAGACATGTACTACCATCGCAGAGGTTAATGGTTCGATCCACCATCCTCTCAAATGTTGAATTCAAAAGGAAAAAAAAATGCTCAAACTCAAGCCCAAGAACGAAGGGTTGGCTAAAGATCAGGAGGTTCATCCCATGAGGAAATGAGCCAACCTCAAGGAGGTCGGCCCGAGGAGGTGGCATCGTAGCCCTGCTTTTAAAGGGTTGGCCTTAGTGGAAATTTTCACCACCTTTACTCGATCGTTATCGAACCTGCTACCCAGAGATCCTAGCATGATCTACGACGTGATTCACAAGCAAAGCTACGATGAATGCCAATCTACTAATTAGCCAAAACCCTAAAAAAATTTCCTATAAATTTTAACTGACACACGTGCGAGTTACACAATTCTATTTGAATTTTGGTCTAAGCACTTTTCACAAACTTGAACATCAAATTGTGTGTGGCTTAGCATCGTATCAGTGCAAATTTCTTTGTCTTGCAGGTAAACACCCATTCGCTTCTTGTGATAATGTCACATTCACTGTTGATCTAGATTTGGTTTCACCAATATTTGTTCCCTTCATTTTTTTTTCAGAAAAACAAAGGTAAATTATTCAACTTATTGCACTATGTAAACGCACTATAACATAATTGCACATAGTTTTTTTAAAAACTATATATATATATATGAAAGGAGACTTAAACTACAAATTAATCTCCAATTTTTTAGAGTGTGTATGTATTTGGGTCTATTTTTACTTTAATAAACTTTTAATAGACTTTATTCTAAATAGACACAATTCTAAAAATTCAGTAATTAATTATAAAATTTCTAAAATGCAAGAATTAAAAAAAAATAAAATCGAAAATTTCACAAACTAAACTTATAATTTGATCAAATTGGATTGGATAATAAGATGAAAGGCCTTGGAGCCAAGCCCAACAAAAACCAATCTAAATAGAGAAAGTGGGATGGGCTAAGTGAGATGAAGCTAGCCAGATGTTGATTTTGGATGGAGGATTATCTCACTAACTAGAAAAGACTTAATTTATTGTTAGAATATTTTAAACATATAGATTATGGGTTTTTTTTTTTTTGGGTATATACTCAACAACATGTGGGGTAGAAGACTAGAATCCATGACTTCTTGATCAGAGAAATATGTCTTTAACCAGTTGAGCTATAGTCGGTTTGACAAACATATAGATGATGTAATATGTAAAGACAATGTAATATGTTGATTAATATGTAAAGACGATGTAATTATAAATGTACAACAAACTTTTAGTCTAAATTCAATGTGAGAAAATTATTTAATGTGGATATCTTCTAAACCATAATTTTAGTTTTTCTCCATTCTATATCTAACGGTATAAAATCATTAGCCAAATCGAACATAGCTCAACTGGTTAAAGACATATCTCATAGACTAAGAAGTCATAGATTTGAATCCCCCTATTCTCACATCATTTCAACATTCTCCAACTATTTCTCCTAAGTGTGATTACAGAAGGGTCCACCTTAATATGCATGAATGCAATTAAATTTTTTGTTTCATCAACTTGAATGTAAAATAAAGTACTAAAACTAATACTTTCTTAAAATTAAAATTAAAAATTGATCTGAAATTAACTAATAAATCACACCAAATTTAGCCAACATACCACCCATAATCAAACCAAAAAACACTCAAATCCAACTACAAAAATATTCAAAATATTAACCACCCCTATAAACTCTAAACCAATTAAGTAAAATGAAGCTCCAAACTCAAAAAAAAAAAAAACCAATTCAATTAAACAACTATCATGAACAAATATCCATAAAAATTATCTTGTCCGAAACCACAAAAATTTCATCGCGATTAATTAAAAATCAAAACATTCGAATTTTTTACTAACTTTTTGATTAAAAATATATATCATCATAACGAAAAATTGATAATTATTTACTATTATTTTTTCTGCCTTATTTAGTTAAAAAAATTTAATACAATGAAATTAAATATTCTCAAAATTAGAATTCATGGTGCAACAAGATGTTAACTCTTCCTGAAGTCCAAGTGTCAGTTAATGCTGTTGCCATTTTCATGGCCACATGTACATATACCTCCAATCCTTCTGTACTCCTCCTTTTCTCAACACCTGCAAAATCTTTTACACTCTCATTTTTATATATAACTCACACTCAATTAAAAACTGATCCAACAAATTGCAAACCAAATTTAGAAACAAAAAATAATAATAATAATAAAGATGAGCCAAGGACAGCCTCAAAGGCCCGCCGGTGATTACCAGGATCCGATCAAGTACGGCGATGTTTTCGACGTCTCCGACGACTTGGCTTCCAAGCCCATTGCCCCCCGTGATGCAGTCACCATGCAGCCCGCCGAGAATATCGTCCTCGGCCAGACTCCACGCGGAGGACCCGCCGCCGTCATGCAGTCTGCTGCCAATGTCAACGAACGCGCTGGCGTTGTCGGTCATTCCGAGGCCTCCGATGTCGCTCGGGACCAAGGCGTCACTGTGTCTGAGACCGTCGTTGATGGTCAGCGTGTCGTCGTGGAATCGGTCGGTGGGCAGGTAAAATTTAGGTTTAAATTCTATTTTTGTCTCTCAATTCTCCTAAAATTCTTTCCTGTGTTTATCTTAGTGTTTGAACTTTTAAAAGGTCTATTTTGATGCTTAGTTTGAATGAATGAATAATTAGTATTTATGTGCTAGTCTTGACTATGGCCAATATGAAGATGATCAAAATGTGGATTAAAAAATTTTGAGTTTTTTCAACAATAGAAAATTGAAATGAAATAATTATCAAACGAGGTATCTGACGGGCAAAAGCATCAATTTAAAAATTCTTAATAAAAGCATTCCAAAAGTTTCTTAGAATGAATTAAGCGAAAAAAATTAACTTACATAGTCAAACCTAACAATTAAATTCCATGCATAATCATTTTCATGATAAAATAAAATGTAAGTTTGTTGATTTCATTATTATATATATATATATATATATAGGTTGTGGAACGATATGTTCAAACAGACGTTTCGATGAGACCTCCGGGAGCAGCACTTGACCGTGATTCAGTCACCATAGGAGAAACTCTAGAAGCAAGTGCAGTCAGTGCCGGAGACAAGCCGATCGGCCAAAGCGATGCGGCCGCAATCCAAGCCGCCGAGATGATAGCCACGAGGAAAAACGAGATAACACCCGGCGCATAGGGGCGGAGGCACAGTCCGCTGCCACCCTCAACACTAGGGCCATGCGCGATGAGGACAAGACAACTCTCAGCGATATTCTATCTGTAATATCTCAACCTGTGACAATTATTTTTTTTAGAGCTCTTAACTATGGAGCTATGTTTCTCCTTTATTTTTTATTTTTTGTCAGGATGCAACTGTGAAGCTGCAGGGAGATAAGCGCAGAGATAAGGAACGAGCCGACGATGGCCACCACGCCCGGAGGAGTGGCGGCGTCGGTGGCGGCAGCAGCGAGGCTTAACCAATGGGGATAGCGTTCAAATGGATGTCATATATAAATGGGGATCCTATGGATCTTGTGGGTGTGGAGTACTGTGTTTTTGTTTTTGCTTGTTTGACGCAGGCATGAAGTTTGTAGTGGCTTTTCTTTTCTTTTTAGCGAGAGGAGAGAGATGGGTCCATATATATATATATAAAGAAGTTGTTGGGAGTGTTTTCTGGATGAGTTGTTAGCAGTTGTAGTTTAGACTATCAGTATAAGTGTTTTGTTGAAATTAAAAAGTGTTTTTCTTTATCTTACCCTTTTTCTTTAAAAGTAAATATATGTAAATCTTTCGGGGGTAAAGAGTGGACTTAATTAAGTCGGGGCGTATATAGTGAAATCTATATTTGATGTACATGACGATTTAGTCGGTGTCGAATTATTTAGTCGGTGTCGAATTATTTAGTTTAAATTTTTAAGTCTGTGTTTGGAGTGTAGAGTAGTTTAGCTTGTCTGTGATTTACTTATAATTTGTTTGTACTGTTTAATTACATATTACAAAAATATTAACAAAATTCGTATAGAGTCATGAAGTTTTTGACACAAAATTATATATTAATTTGTATTGTGTCGGTTAACCTGTTACACAAGATGTGAAAAAATTTGAAGTATGAATTGATGTACATTGAAAAAAAGTAAAAATTATTAATTAATCTAAAAATGCTGATAGTTAAAAGGATAATTTTTGTTAACTTCAAAAACAAAAACTATATTGAAAGTTCGAAGATTTTATCTATATTTAAGTCGGGATTATTTTTTAAAAATAAAAGTATTGTGAATATTTGAAAATTATGCAAGTACGTGTTGTTTTTCAAAATATGTTATTAATCACCATGATTTTAAATAATCTGATTCTTTAATTAATAGTTCTACTTTATTGTTCGTGGTTTCTTTAATATGTTTTATAATCTATTTCTTTGTAAATAGTTGTAATTTATTTTTCAACCCTTTCAATAAATTTATAATATTTTTCAAAATTGTTATTTAATTCAATTTATTTGATTATTTGAATTCTCTAAGTCATATATTATTGAATTAAACAAAAAATTGTATTTGTGATTATTTAAATTCTTTCAAAGTTACTAAGCTAAATTTTGAGTGGGAAGAAGAGGGAAGAAGTTGAGAGAAAGAGCGACTTGGCATATTCGACAAAATGTTCCTTAGAACATATAATTGGTGATATAATCGTAGTTGCATAAACATTTTTTTTATAAAATAGCCTTAATCTTTCGGTTAATGGTATTTGTTGGAGGGGATTCACCGGCTGATCCAACAGCCAGCAAATAAAAACATGCCGAGAGGATATAGACGCGTGGATTGGATTATGGGCCAAAATTGGTCCAATGGGCTAATTTAAAGAAAATCCATGTTTGATTTAAGGTGTGGTGATTAGGGGTGTTCGTGGGTTGGGTTGGATTGAGTTTTATGAATTTTGGATCCAACCCATTGTTCGGGTTGACAATTTGTATAACCCAAGTAACCTTGTAAAGTTATGAACTCAACTTAAACCAACTCATTAAAATTGAGTTAGGTTGGTTTGGTTTCATCGGGTTGTGATCAAAATTATATACCTTATAATTGTCATTTAAAATTATTTAATTTTTAAATATGTATTTGATTAAAGATGTTAGTAGAATTTGATTGCTTGAAAATGTCGAACAACTAACATAATTCATATTATTTTTGTTTTGGATTTAAAATGATTTTGAACCAGAAATAGAAAGGATATTGAAGCAGAAGTAAATACTAAGCTATTAATAAATTTTTAAAACTTATAATTTTATATTATCGTGGGTTGGATTGGGTTGGTACGGTTCAATATAGTAGATCCAAGAACCGAACCAACCCAATCGAGCTAGGAAAAAATGAACTCAATTTAACCTAAATTAATTTTCAACCCAACCCAAACCGCATGGGTTGGGTTAGGTTACTCGGGTTTTTCGGGTTGTCAGTTCTTTTGAACACCCTTAGTTGTGACTAAGAAAATAATTCTAAATAGTGATAAACTTCTTTACGACCTTACTTATATGTCTTACACGTTACCTTAAATATAACATTGTTCAACAGGTTAAAGACATATTAACCAAGAAGAAATGAGTTCAAATTCCCACCTTCACCTGTTGTAAACCAAAAAAAAAAAAAAACTTATAAAATTGCAAACCTTATATTCTCTCTCTTTTTTCATCTAAATAAGATGTTAGGTGAAAAAAAAAATTGTTAGGAGAATGTAATTTTCCTTTTGAATAAGATCCTTCGATAACTATTTTTTTCTTTTCTGGATAGCTATTTGTAGTTTCCGCTAAGCTGGCTAGAATAATCTATGGTTTAATATGTCAACAATCGTAAGTTAACATGGTATATGCAATAATCTCTTCATGCTCGTAAGTTAAGTAAGACAAGAAATAGATTAAATGATAGTAGTTGTCTCTAAAGTCCATTGGCATAATTTTCCAAACAATACATCTTGATGAAGAAACAGCTTTAATAATACATACTTATCCGAGCATAATTCACTAAATAAAACATTTAATATCATTATGATTCAATTCTCTAATCGTATAATTATAGAACGCACCCAAAAAAATAAAAATAAAACTTTAGTAATGCATCAAAATATCTGTGATATATACATAATAAAAAAAAAAAGCAATAAACATGGATACATACAAACAAATAAGAAGATTAAAGAATTAAAAAAATGCCAGAGAAAGTACAGTGAATGTTGTTGGGGGTGAGATTGGAAGCTAATTAAAAGTACAAATAATTCACAGTACAATTGGAACCTTTTTATAGATTCATTCAGTACAAGTTGAAGATCATTATATATGATTTACAACTATTTTGCAAGGCTTTTTTTTTGTTGTTCCCTATAAGAAAAGACAAATGCCCACAGCTAAGATCTAAGATCTTCAAAGTATATAAAATCCATTATTATTATTATTATTTTTCTGTCCTTCAATTAATTGATTTATGGCAAATTTCCCTTTGATTCCTTGGAAACTTCTTGTGCTTTGTTCTTATTCACTAAGCTAGGCTAGCTAATGAATAATCTTAATCATTTTGGTTTTGGCAACTTCATTATTCAGATTTGGTTTTGTTTTTTAAGATTAATTACAAGTTTAGGAGATCGAGAAAACATTAATAATGGTAGTTAAATGGTCATTTATTAAAATTAATATGCCTTAACTGGATTGTCATATCATGTTATTTATCTCATTCAAAATTTATCAAATAGAGTGACACGTTAGCATTTTGTTATTACTACTAATAATAATGACTAAAAATAAAAATCCTTAATTACTCGTCAATCTGGAACATATAACTTAAGTGTGGAGACATGTATATAATGGAAATTTGGAAGTTCTTCGAAGCTTAAAGAACTAAATCGGTATAATGTTCAAAATATATCGATAGAAATTGTTTTTTTTTTAAATATATAAGATGATGACAATTTTTTTTTTTAGAAAAAAAGAAGTTATATTTCAAAAGATTTATAGCAAATAATTCATATTATAACTAATGATTTATTTAAGGAAATACGAAATGAGATTTTGCATGGTTTTTCTTTGATAACCATATTCATGTGATTGCCCTTTTTAATAAATAAATAAAAACTATTTTTTTAAGGTTTTCTAGATATTTTCTTCATAATAAGTAGATTTTAAACGAAAATATTATGAGATTTTGTTTTTTGATAATTAAAAGATGATAAAAAATAATAATAATAATTTTGTAACGTGTCGCTCATCACTCGAAATAATGGAACCCTCAGTCCGTATAATTTGGAGATAAGATTTGCTCCCTTTTTTGTTTTATTTATTTATTATGGTTTTTGTATATTATCAAATACACATCATCTCAAATATCAATGAGTTTCAAATATATCCCTCAATTATTTTTAAATCACCGTTTTGACCAATGTCATTAAAAATTTTGACAAAAATATTTTTTACAACAAATATACGAATGGAAGATCAAACTTTCGGTTGAAAAGAATGTAGTATGTGCCTTATTTTTACGGAGTTATATGTCTAAATTGACAATTTTTTTAAAAAATAAAGTGGTATCAAATACGTATGAAATCTCAATTTGGTCCTTAAATTTAGTTTACATTTTTAGTATTGAGTTTTTAATTTGATCTTACAATTATATAATAGTATGAATAGAATTTTTGAAGCCACGTTCAAATATAACTAAAGCCTCGTTTGGTAACAATTTTATTTTTTATTTTCTGTTTTTGAAATTCTACTTTATAAAAGCTACTTATTAGGATATTCAATCTTCGCACCAAATTGAGCTTAAAAAAATATTGGAATGATTAAAATGTTAAACCACGTAAGTTTAAGGGTAAAATTAAGAAAATAGTTAAAACTGAAGCGATTTAGCCTTTTCCTTATCTTTTTGAGAATATTATCTTGAAAATTTGACCTTATGAACTCAAAAAAAAAAAAAAAAAAATGTATGAGTACTGTTTTAACTATTAAATTATATTTAAGGTTGGCTGAAAATTTACTCACACATTTAATAATAAGATGTGGATATTCTTATAGCTAAATAGTACCATACATATTTTTATGGATATTAATTTTTGTTGGAGTTTTCAACATTTTTTTAGTTGAGTTTGCGAATTTCCCTAATGGATTTGACTCTTTTTTTTTTTTTTTTAATTAGATTTTGTAGAGAAGTTTGAGTTTTTTTTTCCTTTCTTTCTTTATTACGTTTTATAATATATGGTGTTGGGATTTAAACTCTAATATTTTGGTCAATATATATCTCAACTAGTTGAATTATATATGTTTAAGTTGGCAAAAGTTTGAGTGTTTTCTTTGAACTAAATGTCAATCTTTGTTGTTAATTACATTGAGGGTAATTTTATTGGTGGATTTTTACGCAAATTTCTACCCTATAACAGAGGATTATACTTACCCCTCATTTAAGTTTAAGATTGACATTTAAAATGGAATGGAAGAATGAATATAATGTATACTCTATAAATTTGCTACATCATGATAAACTTTTAAAGATTATAGCTCATATTTATTTATTAAAGTATAATATATAATAGTAATTAAGCTAGATAGGTTAGAAAATAAATGGAATGGAAGAACAATAATAGAAGAGATGTACTCATGGTGCATGACATTAATTTTTCACAAAAACAGACCTTTTTTTTGTTGTTCTTTCCCTCTCAACTCACATCACTTTGCTATAGTAGTGTTATATGAGTACACATCCCTTTTTCAAATCTCATCATTTTTTCTCTTTAACACATGACACAACTCAACAGAAATAATGTTGATATACTTGTAGGTTATATATGTTAAGAAAGTTTGGATATCAATTTAAAGAGAAAATTTATCGTATAATTGAAGGTTGTTTGGGAGAGAGAGAGGAAAAGACATCGCTACGCAGCGTCAATATTAAGAGACTTGCGTGTCAAGCTGACCTCTAAACATCATCTCTCGACAATCCTCTTGGGCCCAGCTCACATGTACCTTTAGACTAGTGGGAAGGGAAGGGACCTGACATTAAAGGTGGGAGATTGATTAGACGTTGGATGAGACTTGTGAGACCTCCAGAGTAGGAAAGTACTACTAAGAATGTTCACCCCTCTCCGAAATAGCAAGGACGACATCCTAATTAAGGACCTTCGGCCCACCTAGGGTCATGATGGTCTTCCCTTTTATATAAGGAGAAGGACCACTAGAGAAGGTAAGCATCCTAAAAGTAATCAAGCTTTACGTTATTCAAATATCTAAATTTGGGTGTACGTGTCAGAGTATACAAAGTTTACACCCCACACTGGAGCACAAAATTTAATTATTAATAGAACACAAATGCTCGGAGGAATTAAATCGCATATCGAATAGACACATAATTAACCTTCAATTCATCATCTACTCACAACCGTACATATAAACAAAGGTCAAGAGCAAGGAGATGTTATCCTAGTGGAGGATCAAAGGGCATTCAAACTTAGGCAAGTTGTGAGTAACTATACCTAAAATGTTCTAGGACAAAGAGAGTCGAGATAAAATAAATTGGTAAGACCCTTTTAACTGAAATTTTCAAAGGCAAGAAGACATTTTTTTTGTGATATTGTGTGTTTCTTTTATCATCTTAATGAGACCTATAATATATGTAGAAAATAGGGATATAACCCACCATGGTATAAATTTTTTTTGTGTAATGTCTCTTCTTTCATTTATATTATTGTTGTTTATTTGCCTTTATAGAAGAAGAATTTAAGATCTCATCAAATCTTTAATTCTCAATAATTTATCACATAATTCAGGTAGATTCAAGTCATCATTTATCGCGAGTTAGATAAATTTACAATTAGACTTATGCAGTTCCTCTTCACTCATCTACTTGATATGACCGATCACAATCAAACTAGTAATTTGAAGATTGATTATTTCACACTACGACTAATAAATGATTTCTCGAATATCCCTCAACCAAAACATATACTTCTGCTTCGTACATATTGGAGCTAAACAATCCTTTAAGAACACATTGCTCTAAATTAATGAATACACTAAATTTTTGAAGAGAGAGAGAGAAGTTTCATGGATTTAGGGTTGAGGCATGGTACCAAAACATTATTGTGCATGGGTTAGATAAGGTGTTGGCTTAGAAGGCAACCCCATTTGAGCATTCCACACCCATGTGCTAGCAAATGGTAAATGTTGAAAATTCCCTTTCTTAATTACAAGGAAAAAATAACCTTATCCTTATTTTTATTTGAGTTTCTTTCACCTATAGAGAAATAATTGATTGTATTTTAGACAACCGTATTTTGAAATTTATAAAAATTGAAAAGATTCATGATATATAAGTAAAGACAATATTTTTTATTTTTTTAAATTAAAATAAAAATAATTTACGTGGACTCAGATCCAAAATAAACAAATATCATACCACTGTA
>JAOANK020255630.1:0-15487 GCA_026257165.2 Telfairia occidentalis
GTACCTCCAAATCATAATTTATGTGACGAACAATACGACCACTCCAAATCATAACCATGTACTATTTTAAGTTTTTTTATTTCAGCATGCAAAGAAATATACACAAACAACTAAAGCAAAAACAATAAAAATAGCATTGTTTGAAAAGAAACCCACATTAATATACCTTTAATCTGTCTAGAAATCCCAAATGCTTCTCTCCCAAAATATACACAAACTTACTTGAACAGACGACGCCGAATGCCTGAAGAATACCTAACGAAAATCAGTATTCGAAAATTGGAAGAAGCAAATGGCTGATTTGGTTTCGATTTTTTCAAACGCCCCAACGAATAAGGAGGAAGAATAATCTTTCAAACGTAATAGCGAAGAACAAACGAAGAAGAATCGATGAAAATAGTGCGGCATGAAGAAAACCCTATTGGGAAGCCGAATATTCGAAAATCTTTGAAATCAAAAGGAGAGAGAAAGAATACCAAACGAGCGCAGCTACTTTGTTTCCTTTTTTCCCTCCATATGAATCGTGCTTGATTTTCTGAATCTCTTTTTTTAGTATTATTTTTTCTTCTCAACCAAACGAAGGTTTTAATGAATGGGTAAATAAGTAATTTTGTCTTTCTTCAGATTTACGTTTTTGGGCTTAAAAGACAATTCTGAAAATAGATTTTTATTAGGCCTTTTTTGAAATGGGTCTATAAGAATTGACCCTCCTATGTAGTTAACCCAAATAAATTTTCTTTTGCAGAAGGATTTGGCCCATCTCTCAGCTCAGCTAACATTTCTAATTCAAACCAATCCCAACCTGAAAGCCCATCATGATTGTCCCAACCTTTAATTTCAAGAGATATTGGTATGAATGTCCCTATTTACACTCTCATAATAACGAATAGCCAAAAGTCACATTCATCTAAAAATAGCCACCATAATATTTAGTTGTAGATTTCTTAATGCATTGCTTTTACATATTTGCCTTCTTTGATTCACTTTAAACTATTTCTTAAATTAATATATGACATTTTGAATTTCAAATTTCATATCCTAGATTTTTGGGTTTGCATTTTAAACACTCTTATATGAAAATAGATGAAATATATATAAGAATATAATCAAGAAGAATTGTCAGTGTTCAAAAATCACCAAAAAGAAAAAAGAGTTTCAATTGTGAGTAGCAGAGTTGTGAAAAACAAGTTAAGAGCATTAATACTTGCATTGTCATTTTCAAAGACATGTACTGCCAATTCTCTCCATTTTGGGTGTACATCAGATACCTAGTTCTTGATTCTTGGCATCCCAGAGTCCACATTTCTTGAAAAAAATGATAATTCATTCGACAACAATGAAATGCACTCATATGCCCAAACAATTAGGGCATATGGAAAGCCACCAATTCCAACAACTATGACGTCTTATTTTATTGCCTTTTTAAGTGACTCTATAATCATGTTATAGGCTAGACGACCCCATGGATAGTTATGAATTCTTCATCATCTTCTGGAAGCATTAGGTTGTCTACTTTTATACAAGTACCTATTTGCTTGGCTAAAACCAGGTTCGACAGCAAAATAAAAAAAACTTGCCTAACTTCACCATGTCCTTCTTCATGGTTTCTCTATCATAAAACAGTTTTTGCACATTTGATTTTTTTACTTGTTTTTCATTGGGAAAATACTTCTTAAGAAATCTACCTTGCAGTTTAGATGTATCCACCTCTGGTAATACTCCACAGTTAAAACTAGTGATCATTGCGAACTCCTTTATTCAAACGATTACAACTTGGCCCTCAAAGTTGAAACACAGGTCATCTTCTTTTTTTAGGGTGCATTGTCTCCTTATTATGTGATAAAGAAGTTGGCTCAAGAACTTTATGATTTTAATATCCAAAAAAGCACCAAAACAAGATTCTTTAAGCTTTTTTCGATTTTTTTTTCGTAAATGCCTTGTTTATAGAATTAACCACTTCGATCCAGATACAAATATTTAATTTCTAAACTATAGACCATTTTCTCTAGGTAGAACTAAAGGTGCATCTTAAAATATTTTATTTCAAATCTAAGATAATTGTCAAAAATATTTGTAATAAATATATTCTAAGTGCATATTCACATAACTCATGCATGTTGTCCTGTCTAACCCCAGAATAGAGCTTCTCCCAAATTTTCCAGTCTTTTTATTTCCCTATCACATATTATTGAATTAGTGTTCAAATATAAACTAGGTATGCAAACAAATGATTCTATATGCAACACACAAAAATACCCCTATATAAACTTGTTTTATATTCAATGTTCACAACAAAATTATAAAATTAAGAGCCTGTTTGGTAACCATTTTGTTTTCTATTTTCTAATATTTGTTTTTGATTTTTTAAAAACAGAGCTGCTTGGTAACAAATTCAATTTTTTGTTTTCTGTTTTTCAAAAACCAAACAAGTAGTTTTTATCAACAGTTTTCTATTTTTCAAAAACTCATTTTTTCTTCTAAAGCTTTTTTTTTTCTTTTTTACATATTTCTCCAACAAATTTATCTCTCTAAAATTTTCATCTGAGTATAAATTTCATTTCTATTTCTCGTCTAACGTATACTAATTTTTCTCTCTCTACAAATTTAATATTTTCCCTAATTTTTCCTATCTAAATTTATCGTTCTCTCTCTAACATATTTATCTTTAAAATTATTCCCTCACTTTTTTATCTTTATTATTTCTTTTTCTTATTTAGAAAGTATCTCTCTCTAACTTTTTTCTCTAAATTTTCTCTTTCTACAAATATTCTTTATCTTTTTTTCTCTAATCATATATTATGCTCTCAACTTTATTGCTCCTCTACATTTTTCTTTCTTTCTTTAATTTTTTTTCTCAAAAATTTCTCTCTCTTAACTTTTTTTCCCCATATTTAACTACCTTTTTAAATACCTCCAACTAAAATTCTCCTTCTTAGTTTTTTCTTTTTTATTTTCTTATCTCTCTAAAATTTCTATCACTAAGTTTTTTTCTGTAAAAAAGTTATCTTTTATGTCTTTAAATGTTTATTATTCGTGTCTCCACATATTTTTCTATCTAACTTTTGTAAAAGTAGAAAACCAAAAATAGTTATAAAAAAACTTTGGTTTTCTATTTTTTAGAAACAAAAAACAAAAAAGAATTATCAAACATATATGGTTTCTGTTTTTTTAAAAACAAAAAACAAAAAGCACCAAACAGAAAATCCAAAAACACCAAACAAAAATGGTTATCAAATGAGACCTAAATTTTCTTTAACAAATAATTACAACAAACGACTAAATCATATATACTTAATATAATATACCTTTCTTCTCCTTTCTAACTTTAACACTTTAGCCTTTCTTGATTCCATCCATGTCTTCTTGATCTCTGAAAAGAAAAGTAGTTTTAAATAAATTAGCTCTCTTCCTTTTGCCAGTTTTAAAATAATTTCTAAGTTTAATTTTATAATTTTTCTTAACCATACCGTTTGAATCCCTTCTTTCATATCCTTAGTCTTCCTTTTGCTTATTTTCCTCCTTGACAATGGTATCTCACCTTCCTATAAGTATATGTGCTTTCTAACATATTAGTTCGTATAATTTTTTAAAACTTTTAATTGTCATACCTCAATTTCTTTACTTATTTTCATCTTCCCCTTTTTATCCATCTCCTTTCTCGATTTTGCACATTTTTGACATTTTTTTTGTTGTGGCAATGAAATGAATGTTCGATGACTATAATGCAATTCAACAATAATATATTTAATACTAAAAATAGATTTCTATAGTACCTCTATTGGTCTACTGTATTCAACAATTTGCGTCCCCAATAATATCAACTGGTTCTTGGACGTATTGAAGATGAGATACAGTTGATAAATGTGTTTCTTCTTCAACCTCTAATATCTGTAAAATATTCTATTACGTTGTTACTGTATATAGATGGTATATATTATATAATCCTGATTACAATAATTAAGATTTACATACTTCTATTATTATTGTTTCTCCAACTGCTTCAATTGTTGTATCAATTTTTTCCTCATTTTTATTGTTGCTTCCTCCACTTCCTCTCAATCCCTTTTTGGCTCGACATAAAGACATGTTCCCAAAAATTTTATTGTAGAAGTCGAATTTCGTCGGTATTCCTACATGTTCCTCATCTGTGCTTGTATCCTAGATAAACAATTATCACAAATCTTTAATAACAATAATAAACATATAATTTTCTTATAACTTGTTTTTTTCTCTTCTTACCTCACCAGAGCTAAGGTCAACAACCTTTGGTTCTTTGCCCCTACAATCTACCTCATCTTTGGAACTATTCTTTATCCAATTACTTTTTCTACCTCCCTCATTTTTCTCAAAGTTCTTCGTTTTAACAAGTTTTTTAGCAATCTAAAATGTAACATATAGATACAATAATTATATACATCACTCCAAACATATTCCTACTCTATCAAAACAGAACATGAATTACTTAGTCTATATAATTGGTATAAAAATGAAAACAGAAAAGGCTCCAAACAAATATACACTCAAAACACAACATAGGATTTTGTTGATAATGCTAAAACAACGACGAAATGCAATATGATTCAGAGAGAAACATAATATTTTTGACATTGACATTGATGAAGAAAAAAAGAAAAAAAAAACTACACATATAAATATATATTGATTCTGCCATCTTCACATTTGTTAAACCACTAAAAAAAGACTAAATGCAACACACATTACAACAAATCATTTTTACACTAATTTTTATTTTGTCGTCTCCTAATTGCAATGCAACACACTGTGAGTGTAATCAACATTCAACTAATTTCAAATTGCGATAATCATGTAATTTTGCCTATAAGCTATGTAATTCGACAACGCAATTAAGGGTTTGGCCTTCGTCGGATCAAAGTCGACTAGTGCCTCTACGACCTCCCTCTTCAATTGCTTTACGACCAACCTTTTCAATCCCATCTATGTGGTATATATTAAAAGAAAAAAACAATATGTATATACATAGTAAATTCAATTTTCATCAAATCTGGGCATCTTAATATCAATTTTTTTAGTCTGGTTTGGTTTATTCCAGTTTACATTGTGTTCAAGGAGATGCTTAAAGAAGGGGGTTCAGTTCACTGACGACGACCGAAACAATCAACAAGAAAAAGGTAGGTTGTTTTGTCTAGAGAACGTTGTAGTATCATTGTTCATAAAATATCTGCATTGTTGTATCGCGTAAAAATAATGTGCCCATGTGATTGCATCATAAGCATTTTACTTGTAATTAGGTTGAGATGGGTCTGGTAGCAGGGTGTTTCAGTGCGCCTCTACGGCCTTCCTCTTTAATTCCTCTAAAGCCTACCTCTCCAATCCCATATATGTTTTATATATTCAAGAACGAAGGATGAAAGGCATATGAATGAAAAATGAAGCTGAAAAATAAAATAAAAACATTGAACATTGAACATTTATCGACAATATACTAGTGGAAGAAGTCACATAGTTAGTGTGAAGAATGAAGAACAAAGCAAAAAAAAAAAAATACAAATGTCATATATCGATAATATAGTGGTAGATATAAACATTGAACATTAATATCAGAAGGGGAAGGACCTAAAAAAAACATAACAAAAAATCATTTTCAACCTAGGGTTTCATTTTTTATGTTCTATAAACATTAAAAAAAAAAAAAATCAATCAAACCTCAAAATAGTTGGAGAAGAACGAAATATACCTAGTCTTCGGGATAGATTTAGTTCGACTATCAATGGCAGCTGAAGGAGAAATCATCGTTGAGTAGAAAATGGGAGGAGAATCGATTTTCTTTCAAATTAGAGAGGAGGAACATTTTGGGCAGAATCTTGGAGATGTTTTTTTAAAAGGAAAATTGATAGAGATTCAAGGGAGAACATCACGCATGTGTGGGTTTATTTCGTTTATTTTTTTTTGTCCCATATAAACGTTGAGCAAAATTATATTTTCTCCACTTTTTTCATAGTGATCAAAACAGGCCTAAAGACATTAGTAAAAATATTATTGAATATGAACTTTTTTGCAATGAGTGTAGTGAAATTGGGCTGACTATATAGTTATCCACAAAAAAAATATGTAGCAAGGTCGAATATAGGAGCTATAAAAAGTGGGCCTTTAAATAACCGTAGCCCAAGAAGTAGGAAGGGTTATTTAGAATATACAATTATTGGAGTATGAATCATGGGCTACAAACTAGCCCAAACAACAAACATTATTAAATAAGCAGACTACTCAACAATGATTAAAGAGGGTAAACAACTCCAATAATCTCCACCTAGATTTCATATTTAATAATGAAACCAAAGTATGCCTCCTAGCTTCCCTAGGAGAAGAATTATCATATATTAAGCTGAAACAATCTCACACACAAATTAAATTTCTCGTGAGGTGAGTGCCTTAGTAAACATATCAGCAGGGTTCACTTTAGTAGAAATTTTCTTAACAGAAATTAAGTCTTCGTTAATCACACCTCTAATATAATAAAATCAATACCAATATGGTTAGGGTGTGCTTGGGAGTGACTTTTTAATACCCAAAATCACTTTTCTCATGCCCAAATTTAGGTAATTGACAACAATTGTTACACTATAATATTGAAGACCTTTACAATGGAATCGCTTACCTTCTCACAATCTACAATTCACTCGTCACTCAACTTTCTTTCAGGTTCCTATTGCTCTTAGTTAACAAAACCAAAGAAATAGCAAACTTTATTGAGCAAAACGCACACATTGAATGTCAAATGGCCTAAAATATAACATAACATATATATAGGAAAGTTTAAGCACCAGTTAAGGCTGCAATGGAAATCATCGTAGTGCCAAGACGCCATATAATACCAACATTGAGCATCTCGATGCTGCGTACTTGCAACATCAATCTTTCGGGCATTCTTGGACAGCGTTGTGATGTATTTGTCAAGCGCTGCGATGTTGTCCATTCGAGATAGCTAACTCTACAACATCCAATATCTTCCCTCTTCTCCTCTTGGTCGTCTATCAAATTGAGACGCAAGTCTTCCATAGACAACTCCATTGATGATTGGACATCACAATCCCAACAACTTAGTGGAAAGAATGAGAGAGAAGGTTGAGAAAGAAGAAAGAGATAGTAGGCTAGAAGAGGGAGAAGGTTGTTCAACTTGTTCATAGTTTTTTTTGTTTCTCAATGCCTTGTAAAAGAAATTGATTCTCACGAACTCAAGTATTACACCTCACACCAGTAGCAACACCAACTCACATCATTTCACAGTAGCAATTACCAGTGAAGGGAAGCACCACTAAGGTAAGTGAATAACACCCAAAATCAAAGGAGAAATCTATTTTCAATCATAAAAGCTAATCAAGCTTGTATGGAATAAGGCATATTTGTGCTTGTTTAGTATGATATAATTTAACAACACTTTTGTTTTCTTTTATTCACTAGAAACATGTTTGCTTAGTCGGGCTTAAAAAGTTTATCTTATCGAACCGAATCGGCCTAATATTGATTTGTTTTGGTTTTGTTATTAGTCTTGCCTTTGGGAGATGAACTTAATTGTAATGCATGCTAATAGTCCTCATTCATGCAAATAAGAGGTAACTAAAAAAATTCTTGGAATTGTTAAACACTAGTATATAGAATAAGATTTCTTCATACCATAATACTTAGATGAAATTTTGTCTCATCCTCTGTGAATGTCATTGAATTGTTATGACAAAAAAAATAGAAAAAAAAAACAAAACAAAACTTTAAGTGTTTAAAGTTCAACACAAAAGTTTCAATAATTCTTTGAACTTTCAAAGTTGTATCTAATTAGTTTATGTCGTCAACCCTATTAGTTAAGATTTAAAGATGGCGGGTTGATTTCAAGTTGGTTGGGCTACTTGCTGAATGGTCCTTCCATTCTGTTTGCTCATTTGATTTGCTTGATTCGAGATTTCTACTTTCATGACTCTTCCTTTGTGGCTGTACTTTCAAAATTTTTCTCATTCTAGTCTTCCTTTTTATCATTCATCATTCTTACTATATTCCTCTGTTAATGTTTATGATAAATGTGGAGTCATGGAACATGCTCGAAAGGTGTCTGATAATTTGCCTAGAAGATGCATGACTTATATTAGCAGGATAATATTAAAGTGCTTTTGATAAGAAACTGATTTGTACATACATGAGCCAATTGTTGCCATGTATAAAATGTTCTTGTACTTTTATCTTAAATTTGTGTTGATTATGGTATCAACTTAGATTTTTATAGACATGGGATCAATTGTTGACATGCTTGACTTTTATACAAATTCTCTTATTTCACGTCATTCATATTCATTTCCATTACATAAAAAAAAAAAGGTCGTTGCTCATACCAAAAGTCAGGTTAAATTAATTCAAAAGCAAAGGGAATTCAGGTAGGTTGATTTCAAGTAGGTTCAACTATTTGATTTTATTAGTTAAGATTTAAAGATAATGTGGCTGGTTGAATTCAAGTAGGTTCAACTATTTGATGTTATTAGCATTACATTGAATAAAGTTAACTAAGACTTATCGTAAAGTGTAGGGAATTTAATAAAAATAATTCTTGAACTTATTAAAAAACTTTTTAAAGTGCAAGGATTAAATAGGTACAACTTTCAAAGTTTATGCCAAAACCTTATAATCTAATCTTTATTTCTCCAATAGTCACGATCTATTAGTAGAGGTAGGTTCATATTTATGTTGAATGATTCTTATAAGCAATCTTCCAATCTAAATTTTAAGGAGTTTTTTATGGTAGTTTGGAATAATTTTTTTGTTCAAATTTTTTTAACTTGTTCGTCAGTGTCTTGTTACCTAGTGGCCTATAGTTGCTCTTAAATATGTAAACTACTTGATTTATGTCATTTCTCACATTTTCTTACTTGATTATTTATTTGATGCCTATGAAACTTGCTCCAATAGTTTGTTTTCTTCATAGACCTATAGGATTTAAATTGATAAATTTTCTTGCAATTACTAGTGAAGGGAAGCACCACTATTGTATGGTTCTTTTGTACATTATTTTTAACTTGATATGGTGCATTTGATACTTGCTCTAGTGGTTTGTTTTCTTGTTATCACTAGCTTGATTTACGACTTCTTTGCTGTTACTTGTACATTTTCTACTTGATTTTTTATGTTGTATGGTCTGTTACTGCTTGTGATTTTGTACTTGATTATTGTTATTGTCAATGTTCTATGTTTGGTTTTCTTCAGTGATGTTATAACATATTTTTGATTGCTTATTTATTTAGTTGTTTGGCTAGTAATTTGGCGTCGCTAGCTATTTTATCATTATTTGTTTCTTGCTATTGATTTTTATTAGCTATTTGAGTAGTCTTATTTCTTGCCAATGAATCAAAATCAAGTTAATTTTGTTGTTAGTTCCATTAATATTTTTATTTTCTTAGTCTTACCACTTGTTTCTTATTTATATTGGCCCCCTTGGTGACCAGGGTTATGATTGAATATAAATGCTTAATAATTACAGTCATACTGATCTTGTGAAGAACCCTTTTTTTTGGCTGGTAGAGATTCTAGTGAGGCTTGCCTTTTGAAATAAATTACATTTTAAGAATTACAGCTTTAGTTTTCATTTCTTTTTTCATCTCCTCTCTTTTTATATAGAAGTTGCTAACAAGTTTCAATTGATATAAATAGAACTTCTTTTGAAATTACCTAATGAAATCTTCATGTTCATTAATTTCTCTAATATACCTTCAAATTTTAATGAGGTACATTGTTAAGCTAAGGATATTGAATTTTTTTTCCTTATAACTTGTTACTAGTTTAGCGCTCTAACCTTGTATATACTTGCTAGATTTGCTCTCTTTCCCATCTGCGTCCATTTAAATGATATGTTCATTTTGATCCTCTGTAAGAAGTGTATCTCGAGATTTGCTTTTATCCATAGGGTCTTCACTGGTGCTTATAGTTCAAAATAAGAAGCCACCATATTGGTTTTTTAATATATCATAATGGTTCAAGTTAGTTTGTGTTCACACGACTATTGCCAAGGTAACTTGTAGGATTTCTAGGTAGATGACCACCATGAAAATCTACTCCAAGTAGATGAACAAACTAACTTATACCTATAAAAATTCTTCTATTTATTCTTCTTCCCAGCTAAATATTCCAAAGAGCAGCATTTAAAAAGTTGTCCACCTTGATGAACAAACATTTTAAATCCATAAAATATGATCCCACCAGACTCTCAGAAATACTTATGTACATAATATAGTACTAAGTTCCAACAACATCGAGGAATATCCCCTGAATTTGATCAAAGTTGTTAGCATTTTCAAGTTTGCATTTTCAAAAAGTTGTCAACATTGTTTGCTTTATTTTCTGCTACTGGATTGCGAATTGTAAGCTTGAATGAGTTCAATTTTCAAGTTTCATCCTTCTTTACCTTAAATAAGTCTTTGTTGTACTGCCACAAATGAATTATGAGAGAGATGTTTAAATTTTAATTTTGTTGATTTTTTACTTTTCTGGTGGTTGGATGATGAAGTCAATCTTGTCACTCATGCATTTCCTTCATTTTTCTTTCACTGCCTATGTTTGCATGCATTTTTAATATTTTAATATGCTTGAAAACTAAGTCATGTTATAATTAGAACACAGGTCTTATTATTTAAGAACAAACTTCGTTCAATAAAGACACAATCAAGTATTATTTTCCCTGAGTCTCGTGGTAGAGCTTGTTGGCAATTTTTTTAGTAGGCTTCTTATCAAAAACTTTGTTTTATTATATGTCACTTATGTGTTGTTCTGTTATGATATTTTTAAGTTGGTAATTGGTTGTTAGAGAGAATATTTTTTCACAATAAGTAATATTTATTCAATTTTCTTTTGCTTTTATGCTATGATTTTCATTTTCCCAACTAGGTCTGATGCTTTTTCAGCATTCCCTATTGGGGTTTGGGTTATAAGACTCCTACATCATCCTCTTTGATTTTGATCTTTTGAGAAATCAAGTTCTCAACCGATTTCAGCATGTCTACTCCTATGTACTTACTGATGTATGAATGTGAATAACCTTCAACTTTTCTTTCTCATGATTCCCAATTATATTTACATTTAAGCTTGTTTTATTTACAATTACTTGAAATAGATAATAATATCGTCTCTTTTTCTTTCTTATATGGGTTGTTGTTGCTTCCACCATTCCTGCAACCTCTTGGTTCATTTCTAGAGTTGAGTTGTTGAACCCACTATTTTATTCTCTTCCTATTGTGTTCGTCTGATACTGGTCACAAACGTGAATATTGTAATTGGTGTTTTTTTATTCTTGTTTGAATTTTGTATTGGTTAAAATGATGGCATGAGTATTGATTGTGGTGATCAAGATTAGATATTGTATTAGTGTTGTGGTTATAAGGGGAATTCAAATTAACTTGTTTTCATTTTCTAAAAGTTAATCAGTTTCTTATTCTTTATATATTACTTCATAAAGATTATAATTTTCATGTATTTATGATATTAGATAGATGAGTATTGAATCATCATGGTGTGTCTTGCTTTTGTAGTGTTGACTTGCTTGTAAAGTTTTTATCTCTATATTTGACATTGAATCGGTACCTATGAATTTGGATGTGTTGTATAACCATTGGTTATGCATAAATGGTAAGCAATGCTCATTTCAATTTGACTCATTGAGTGTTCTTACCTTGGCTTTAGGATGACAACTTGTTTGTTTGTTTCTTTCTCAAACTCATAAGTTTAGACTTCGTAGTGTTCAGGTGTATCGACTACTTCTTCTAGGATGACAACTTGTTTGCTTATGTCTCAAAGCACAATTATTTTTTAACCATAATATTTGTATACTAATTGAATGAAGTGGCAATTTTGTCTTGAGAATGATTGAACTATCAAATCAATGAGATTTGAAAACATAATGGGGAAATTACTACTTTCATGAGAGTGGGAAAAATGTTCTAATTATTACTAGCATCTTGTAATAATTGTTTCTTAGAGATGTTTGACAAAGATTGGATTCATTTGAACATGTATGTATATGTTGAGTATTAAATTGAAAACTTAAAGAGAATTAGTGAATTAGTAGTATTAATTGGAGTTTAATTTTTTCATAGAGCTATCGATGAGTCTTTGAAGGGGGCACGGACCTTTGTCAAACAAGTTGAGAGTACATCGCTTGGGGTAGATAAAATTTTTTGTCCATGTAAGAAATGTAGGAACATGAGTCATCAAACTTTTGATATGATGTATGAACATTTGGTTATTAAAGACATGGATCCAACTTATTAGATTTGGTAGTACCACAGTGAAGAAGTACCTTCAAAAGCTGCAGTTGGGTGTCGATATATGTTAGATGGTTAAGCATTTTGGGGTTCATAATGCACAAGTGATGAAAGAATTAATGAACCTTGTATGGACAATGTTGCAAATGCAAAACCACCTTTGTATCCACATTATACAAAATATACAAAATTGTCAAGTGTTGTGTCTTTATATAAGATTAAGGCTACTAATGATTTGACCGATAAGAGCTTCATAAGCCTTTTAGAGCTATTGCAAGTTTTAGATAGTATAAAAAATATATATATTTAAAAAAAAATAAATAATCAAAACATTTATTAGATAGCAAAAATTAAATGAGAAAAAAGAAATAAAAATAAAATATAAAGTTAAGTGATTTTTCAATTTTGATTTTTATTTAATTAAAAAAATTAAACTAGAAAATAAAAATTAATGAAAAATAGAGGTAAGCTATTTCAGACCGTCTAGAAACAATGTCGATGGTTGCCCATCATAAAAAACCCTATCATTGACAACTTGCAAACGCCAATAATACTAGTTTTTAGTCGTCAATTAAAATCGTAAATATTGGCAGATGTTGCTCGTCAAGCAAAACCAATTAACCATCAACAAAAAACAGTGTTTGCCCGCGTCAAAAAAAGTATCGTTGATGGCTTACAAACGTCAACAGTGTTAGCACTTAGCTGTCAATTAAAATAGTAAATGTTGATGGGTTGTGGTAAGAACAGAGTGACCCTGAGAACACGAACAATTGTACAAAATGATATACAAGCTCAACTAGCTCAAATCACCTCAAATGAAGCTCAAGAAGCTCAAATGAGATGTTTGCTCAAAGTCAAACCAATGATGAGCCAATCATTATGCAATCGTGTCCAATTGTAAGAGGTAAAACTAGAAGACTTCAAGAAGCTTTGAATGCTGACTTCCAAGCTAAGGTGTTCACACTTGGTGAAGAGTTGAATCCATTCAAACTTCCTTTTGGAAACAACCTTTGATGAATGAAAATTTTAGATTGACTTTAGTCTCTCTCAAGCTTTGTGCTTTCTTTGTATTCTTGTGTCTAAAATGCATGTTTAGGACTTTCAATCTAGCTTGATCAATTAGATTGTGGAGAGTTCGAAATCTTGAAGATAGGAACGAGTTCTTCTTTCTTCTTGATCTTTGATCATTTTATCCAAGCCAAATCTGTTTAGCTTTCTTGGGGTTGCTTATCATCTAGTTGTTTGGGTTATTCTTAATATTGTTGTGGGGGTTCACCTTAAATAGAAGAGTTCTCAAGCATAATTGAGGTAGTTCCTTTATCATTTGGTATAAGAACTTTTTGGCTCAAGCTTGGATACATTGCTTTCTTATGTTAGTTTTCATGTTTAGGATCATTTAAGTGAGACTTGATCAATCTTTCTTGTGGAGTGGTTCGGATCTCAAATAAGAAATGAGTTTCTTACCTTGAGATATTTGATCAACAAGGTAATCCAGTTTTTACTTGCCTTAGGTTGATTTGAAATTAATTTTTTGGGGTTTTTGAGATTGAGTTCTATGGGTCTTGTTTGTATCAATGTATCATCCAAATCCATGTATTTGCATTTAATTAGTTCATGTATTGATTTGAAGGGGTTGGCTGAATTGGAACTACTTTGGCCAAGAGTTGTATCTTTTCATCATGTCTTTTGATGTTTGTATATCATTTTGTACAATTATTTGTCTAAGTCACTTTATTCTTATCAGGTTGTGCCGGTCATGAAAAACCTAATTTGTAATGACCTGACTTAAATTAAGCTTAGGATCGCTACTACATGCATGCATAAACAACTAAAGACTAAGTGCATGTTTGGTATAACGTTTTTAAAAAAATGTTTTTAAGTAAAACATTTATTAGATAAGTGTTTTGTGAAGAAAACTAGTTAAATACTTAATTTAAAAAACCTTTAAATATATTTTATATGTTTTTACACACGGTTAATTTTAGAAAAATCTTTTTTTTTTATCAATAAACAGTTTAAAAGTCATACTAATCACACCCTAGGATTCAAACTCGATTTCAAATATTAAGTTAAGAAACTTATAGGTTCAAAGATTATAAAGGTGGGATCCCAACTAGAGTCACCAATACATGAAAACGAAACCAATTCTAAAATATATAGAAATAACGAAACATCCAAAAAGTCTTAAGTAAAGGCAAATGTTTGAAAGGAAAAAAAATAAATATGTCAACACTAGTACAAATAACCCTTTTAATGTCGGTCAAAAAAAAAAAAACGCGGGCGCTTTTAATGACGGACGAAAAGAAAAATCTTTTAATGTCGGGCAATGTCCGGCATTATAAGTCACGTGTTTTATAACTTTTAATGTCGGGCATTGCCCGACATTAAAAGTGAGATTTTGGGCGCTAAAACGCGCGTCACAAACGTCTGAAATTTGAACTTTTTATGATGGTCACACGCCATCATTAAATTGTATGAAATGCCACTTTTAATGTCGGGTAATGCTCGACATTGAAAGTGAGATTTTGGGTGCTAAAACGTCACCATTTTGGTCTGAAAGTTGAACATTTTATGACTGGCAATGATCGTCATGGAAAGAGTCCGACATGAAAACCTACGTCCGACATGAAAAGTAAAAGTTGAACTTTTTATGACGGTCAAGGACCGTCATAATAAGCGTCCGACATGAAAACCTGCGTTCGACATGAAAAGTTCTGTCAAAAATCACTTTACTCTTTTCATTGTTTCATTTCTCTCTCTTCCACACCCGACACTTTGTTGCAAAAACCCTCCATCTCCCTCACCTCTTCCGGCGCCACCCCCGTCCGGCCACTCCCTTTTGCCGCGCTGCCACCTTAGACGTTCTTCCACCGTTGTTCTCTCTCTCCCACCCACAAACAACATAGGCCATTTTTTCCCCTCCGTCCGTCGCTCCTTCACTTCCTTTCACCGATTTTTAGACACCCATTTTTCCAGCTATTTCACGCCGCCCCTTGAGCTCCTTCCTCCGCTGCCATCTCACGCCGCCGCCGACAACCCACTTCTCCTTGAACATTTTGGAGCTATTTTAGTGAGTTTACCTTCTCTTTAAGCTCTTTAATGTGCATTTTAGCTATAGTTTGAAATTATTGATTAGATTTAACATTAGATCTGAATGATTTGTGGATTGATAAATTTATTCTAATTTTAAGTAATTTTGTTGAAGAATTTGAGAAGTT